>RCUC01154621.1:0-62661 GCA_003697995.1 Taxidea taxus jeffersonii
GGGCTGCAACCTGCAGGTTTGTGGGGACGGAGCACCCGGTCCATTGCAAGGACTAAATAGAATCCATATCAAATACTTTGAGCACAGTGAGCCCTGTCTGGGTCAAGGCGGGTCATGAGAGCATCAAGTCCCACTCAGCTGGAGGAGACTCCTAGTCGGCCCTTGCCTGCTGTGTGTCGGTGGGCCCATCAGAGCCCTCTCTGAAATCAGGCCTTCGATAGCTGACAGGTGCTCAGTCATCTGCTCCTGGTGCGGCACGGCGGGTCTACCTGAGCTGTGTCATCCCCATTTACAGAGAAGAATACCAAGGCGCAGAGATGTGAGGTGGGTGGCCAATGTCACACAGCAGGTGGTGGTGTTGGGTGTGAGCTTGGGCCTGGAACTCACTGTCCCCTGGGCAGATGCCCAGAAAGGCAGTGCCAACCCCATACCTATTTCCCCAGCTGGGGGTTCTCCCCAGGAAACCATGCCTCTGGGGCCGAGGGAGCCCAGGAACCCCGGGGTCATAGATTTTCCTGATAAGCACGCCCATCCCGTGGACCCAGACAGGATCCCCAGCACAGGGTGTGAGGAGGCCAGGCCTGAGGACCTTGACCTAGAGGTCATGCAGGCTTTGAGAGAAGCTTCAAGATGGTGTGGAGTCAGCACCTGCTGTGACCATTATAGCTGCTGCTGCTGCTGTGGGCTTGACCGCACGAGTCTCCCCGCAGCCAGGGCAGCCTGCAGAGTGGTCCCAGCAGACATTTCCATCTGCTATCTCTGGCCCCTCGCTGGAGGCTGCTGACCGCCCTGAGCCTCGCTCTCTTTGTCTCAGTCTTCATATCTGTCCCCAGCTGGGACACCTAGGTGTGAACAATGCTTTGCCAGCTCTAGGAGTTCAAAAGTGCAGCTGTGGGACCCTAGACAAGGTCCTGTGTCTCCCCACACCCATATCCTCATTGGAAAATCTGAACATGCATGCCTTCTGCCTCGTCGGGTTTGTGAGATCATGTGGTATGGGCTTCCAAGTGCCGCCTGGAGGTCGGCCCATGGCAACTGGGATTCCTACTATTGTAGAATGGAGGGAAAGTGGGCACCCTGGCTGGCTCCCTCCCTGCTCCCTGCCAGGCCTGCCCCTAGTGTGCACCCCGGTGGGGTCTGGGAGGTGGACACAGAGCAGCCATGCAGCCAAGGGCAGAGCCCACAGCGAAGCCAGGGTCAGCTCCCACCAGGGTCACAGCCCCACAGCAAAGAGGCCTTGTCCCAGCAGGGAGTGGGGCTGTCTCTGGGCCCGCCCTGGAGTGGGTCTCCTGCCCTTTATTTCCCCCAGTGGACTGCACCATGTCGCCCTTACTGGAAGGAGGCCAACTCCGTGGAGGCCGTGGGCATGTGCTCTGAGCACAGGAACACGCCCAGGTCCAGCGAGAGCAGCATAGCCAGCCAGCAACTAATTCACTGCAAGCCTGCCAGGCCTGCGCCCTGGTGGGGGGTGGGGTGGGGTGGCGTGCCCCCTGCAGCTTGCAGGCACCAGGACCCTGGGCCACCTCGGTTCCTGTGGGAGAGGACGGTGTAACAGGCTGGGGGATCTGACGTGAGCTCCACCCTCGGTGCCTTATCTCACTCCATGATGACACCATTTTGCAGGTGGGGGGACTGAGGTCAGAACGGGAGCATCACTATCCCGGGTCACATACCAGCAGCGGCTCAGGATCTGGCTGCTGGGTGTCCCTGACTCTAAAGAGGTATCACTGGACAAGGTGGCCACAGCCCCCAGGAGCTCAGGCTCATAATCAGAGGATGGAAGGCACCTCCTTGGGCTCTCGCTGGGCTCTGAAGCTCGTGGAGCCCCCAGCTCCTGGTCTGGGGGAAGCTACCCCTGCAGGCAGGCAGGCCCCCACTATGGGGTGTGCAAGGGCTGCTGGGACCAGAGGAGCACCAGGCCCTGCCAGGGAGTGCTCCCCAAGAGGTGACCTCGAAGCCGGGGTGGGGCAGGTCTTGGGAGGAGCCCATCCAGAATAAAATCACATCTGTTCTCTGGAGACCCCAAGCAGGTGGGGGTCGGTGACGTGTGCAGGGCCACACAGCAGGACTAATGCTGCTGCCTGAACCAGCGTCTTCAGCTGAAACCCCACACTCCCGTGGAATGCTCCTGGCTGCCGTGTGGCACCAGGACCTCCTGAGGCTTGCTCCCCCTTTAAACCGTGGTTCTCTCCCAGCGTGAGTATTTTCAGACCTCCAACTCCTGGCTACGTGTAAACTGCTGGGGTTGATGTCCCAAAGTTGGCCTCCAGGAAAAGGACAAATTGCTGAGTCATGTAAAGAAGCTTGAATCTGGGTTTGGGCCCCCAGGACAACGATGCCGTAGATTTTAATATTAAGGCCACCATCTCTTTGTGGATATGTCTCTCCCACTCATAAGCCATGCGGCTTGGACAGTAGAAGGCCCAGCACACTAAACGAAGGGGTGGGGTCTGGCCTATACTGATGCCAAGGAGGAACCCAGCAGCCTCAGAATCTCCCCAAGGACAGCCGAAGACACTCAGGAGCACGCAATCCCCAGCCTGCAGCCTCCCACTCCCTGGGGGTCCTGTCCCCCAGGGCACCAGGACCCCCCACCCAGAGCTGTCTTGGGTACAGAGGGCACTCCTAGGTGGTGGGTCTCTGGGTCTGCTATGGGATGACGACTTTCAGAACCAGCTGAGTCCCAGAAGCCAGGTGTTGGCCTTGGCCTGGAGCTGACAGCAGCCCAGGGGGTGCTGGGGGCTGCACGTGTATCCTGCCCAGAGAGGCCAGCCGTGCAAGGACACTGGGCTTCTGGTTCACACACATCCATAGGTCTGCAGCGGCACTCACACTCAGACCTCAGACACCCACTGAAGCCCTGCCCTCTGGGCCTCACCTCCCCAGGTGGTCGTTAACCTTGGACATGGACTCAGGGTAGGAACTTCCCACCAGGTCTGAGGTCACCTCCTCTGCTTTCACCTGCAGAAGGTCAAGTCCGTAGAGCAGGGGGGTGGCCCTCCAGTTGCACAGCCTCCATCAGTACCAGCTCTGGGATAGCCCTGCCATGGTCACAGGGACACCAGAAAGCAAGGCCACCTGGGAAGCTCAAGGTGGGGCGATGTGGACCCACTGGAAATGGAACCTTGGAAAGGCACACTTGAGTTTGATGCCCCCCTCCACACACTCAGGGAGTGGGCCCTGGGACAGGTCACAGCTCTGTTCTGTGCTGTGGGCATGATGACTACTCGCACCGCCATCTTGGAAAGCTCAGGGCCCCCTTCCCTGGTGGCACAGTCTGGGCCAGGGGGAGACTCTGCAGCTCTGACCCACCTCGCTGGGGTGCAGCGTGCCACCACCTGGAACCCAGATGTGCATCAGGAGTGTAGACCGAGGCACAAGGGCCTGGTGCAGACTGAGGCAGACCCGGAGGCAGAGGTACTCCTTGAGGGGTCTCAGCCCCCAGACCCTCACCAGAATACTCTGAGAAATGCCTCAGCTGTGACTGCCAGCGATGGGACCTGTCCCCCAGGGCAACCCAGATGCTCCTGGATGCGGAGCTGAATGAGAACATCACAGGGCAAGAACATTTTCATGTCTGTTGGCACTGGGGAGAAACGCCCCATTTGGGGATTCTGTCCTCCCGAACACCCTGCTAGGCATGTGACCAAGAGAGCATCTCAGTTCGCTCAGCCAACCCCCAAGTAGCTGCAGGTCACGTGGAACCCAAGCTCCCCTCAGCTCATCGTGACAGGTGACTTCTGGGAAGAGAGGCTGTTTTAGGAGCATGACTTAGTTTCCCTTGAACAGACAGCCAGCAAGACAGGGAGACAGGAAGATGACAGAGAGAGGACATAAGGTGGCAGGCAGAGAGCCATGCATGCATTCACTCATGCACCTGCACGTCCGTCTCACGTGGCGGAGGAGCCACCAAACGACGGGGCTTTGTAGGGCAGGGGACCTGTCCAGGGTGCTGGAAATTCTGTGTCCTGCTTAGGTGCGTGTCGGTGGCAGGAGAAAGTCACCCAGAGGGGCATGTTGTATATACATATGCCATTCCTCAAGTTTAACACACAAAAGTCCTTTCACACTAACAATACAACCTACAGGACTTGGCTCCTTTATAATTAAGTTCTCGACTCTGTTTCAACCATTGGAAATAAGCTGTGAATCTGATGCTATCATCCCTGGTCTTGGCTATACACCATTGATTGACTGATTGATTTTTATTTAGAGAGAGGGAAGCAGGCTCCCTGCTGAGCAGAGAGCCTGATGCGGGACTCGATCCCCGGACCCTGAGACCACAACCTGAGCTGAAGGCAGAGGCTTAACCCACTGAGCCACCCAGGTGCCCTGCTATACACAATTTAAATTGAACAGGAACGTAACCCTCGGCACTGGTTGCTGCCGCACACAGCAGAGTTGTTCCAGTCTCCGAGGTGATCCCAGCTTTATACTTGCACTGGTTTTATTCTCTTACTGGAAGGCTCACATGGAGAGCTCCGTCAGATGCTTCACTGAATTAAGAGAAGCCACGGCTCCTTGTTCTTGCAAGCAGTGCTGTCTTATGCCTATTGTTCCCCCCCCTTTCTTACACTTGCAGATGGGTTTACGGTCCCTCCGTCCGTTACCAAGAGAGAGAGATATAGGAGGGTCTCCCACTCCCTCCTGGACTCATCTCATTTTCCTTTCAATTTCATCAATTCTGAGCATTCAGTATTTTGAGGCCCTATTAATAAGCCGTACGTAAATTTAAAGCAGTAAAATTGAATTATATGTTATGTGATATTGCCCTTCATTTTTAACTATATTTATTACTAAATGTATTTCCTGCCTGGTATTGGCTCATTTTTGATCATTTGAAAGATAGACTTTTTATACTCTTTTAGTGTTTAACCTTATTTATAACCAAGGCATATTTCTTGTAAGCCACATATTGTTGATTTCTCAAAATCTAGTCTGGCCTCCTTATCTTTTACTTAGGATCTTCAGCCCACTTACATTTGGCACAATTTAATGTAATTACTGATATATTTGGGTCTGAATCTACCATTTATTATTATTTGTCTCACCTGCTCTGTGTTTTTTTCTCTGCTCTCCTGCTTTCTTCTGCTTTTTATTTTCCCATTTATCTACTCTATTAGCCTCTTAGACATTTGTTTACTTTCTTTCCATGGTAACCATAGAGATTACAACTTGTAACCCTATTAAAATCTAATTTGCATTTGTATTTTTACCAATCGCTAGTCAGTGCAAGGACCTTGCAACACACAAACTCCATTGACCTCCTTCAGCCTCTTGTCTCATTGTTGCTGTGCACGTTTGCTCTACACATTTTTATGTAAACTTTGTGTTTTGAGATGATGCTAGGTTTACGTGCAGTGTTTTGAGAAGAGAGAGATCCAGGGTGCATTTCATCCAGTTTCTGCCACTGATAACAACCAGGACGCTGCCAGCGCTGGGGTCAAGCTGCATAGTGTTTCCTCCACAAGGACCCCTCGTGCTCCACCCAGTTCCTTCTGCCCTCCACACACCCTAGTCCCTCTTTGAAGTACACGCATTCAAATAAACGCGTTCAAATAAAAATGGGATAGATGTTAAATAAAATATTACAAAGTGACAGTATAGATGTTAGGCAGCAAAAACCGGGAGGGCATTTCACAAATGGGTGAAGTTTAAGAAACAACACCTGAAGGGTTTGGGAAGTGGCACTAGTGGGAATGAGTTACGAGCTGAGGGGCAGAGGTCAGGTGGCTGGAGATAGCCTGTCCAGATGCCCTGAAGCAAGCTCAGCCAGCATGGCTGGAGGGCAATGAGCAAGTGGGGGATCCCCGAGGGCTGGTCAGGTGTCAGTGGGCCCCCAGAGGCCACAGGAGAGTATGGGTTTTCTCCTAAGTTAACGAGAAGCAGCTCTGGGGGTTTAAGTGAAGAGATTATGAGATTTTGACGTATATGTTTATAAAGATTCATTCCAGCACTCTGTAGTGTCAAAGGACCCTGTGGCTGTGTGTGGAGAATGGACAGGAGGGACCTCCAGGGCAGGGACAAGAGCACTTGTCCTGAGAGAGCCCAGGGTGCAGTGGGAGACGGCAGTAAGGGGATGAATTGGGATATGATGTTTAAAATCAGCTTTATTGAGATATAAAAGCAATACTGAGTCATGAAGAAATAGAACATCTGAACAGACCAATAATGAGTGGGGACATTGAAACAGTGATCAAAAACCTCCCAACACAGAACAGCCCCAGACCAGATGGTTTCATTGATAAATTCTACCAGACATTTGTAAAAGAATTAACACCAATCCTTTTCAAACTCTTCCAAAAGACTGAAAAGGAAAGAACACTCCCAAACTCCTTTTCTGAGACTGAAATCACTCTGATGCCAAAACCAGGTAAGGACGATATAAGAAAAGAAGACTAGAGGCTAATATCCCTGATGAACATAGATGCAAAAGTACTCAGTAAAATACTAGCAAACCAAATTCAACAATACAATAAAAGAATATACACCTTGATCAAATGGGATTTATTCCCAGGTGCAAGGATGTTTCAACATACACAAATCAACAAATGTGATACACCACAATAATATAATGAAAGATAAAAGTTATATGATTATCTTAACAGATGCAGAAATTGCATTTGACAAAACTGAACATGATAAAGAACCTTTAACAAATTGGGCATAATTGGAATGTCCCTAACATAACAAGGTCATATATATATATATAGTCATATATCACAGAAAACATCATACTCAAAGGTGAAAGACTGACGTTTTCCTGGCAAGATGAGGAATAAGACAAAACTTTCCACTTTTATCACTTCCGTTCAACACAGTATTGAAAGTTCTCGCCAGAGCAATTAGATAAGAAAAAGAAATAAAAGACAACCAAACTAGAAAGCAAGAAATAAAAATGTCTCTGTCTTCAGATGTTATGATTTTATACATGGAAAACCCTAAAGCCTCCACCAAAAATGACAAGTAATCAACAAATTCAGTGAAGTTGCAGGATACAAAATCAACACATAAAAGTCATATGCATTTCTGCACACTAACAATGAGCTATCTGAACAAGAAATAAAGGAAACAAGGGTTCCTGGGTGGCTCAGTGGGTTAAGCCTCTGCCTTAGGCTCAGTCATAATCTCAGGGTCCTGGGATCGAGCCCCACATCAGGCTCTCTGCTCAGCATGGAGCCTGCTTCTGCCTCTCTCTCTGCCTGCCTCTGCCTCTGCCCGCTTGTGATCTCACTCTTTCTCTGTCTTTTTTAAAAAAAGGAAACAATCTCATTTACAAGAGAGTCAAAATATTATAAATAAATTTCACCAAGGCAGTGAATGATCTGTACACTAAGAATTACAAGATACTGATGAAAGAAATTTTAAGAGACACAAACAAATGGAAAAATAACATATTCATGGATCAGAAAAACTAATATTGTTAAAATACTACCCAAAGCCATCTAAATTCAATGAAACCCCTATCAAAATATCAACATTTTCCAAAGAAGTGGAAAAAACCCTGAAATTCATGTAAAACCATAAAAGACAGAGTAGCCAAGGCAATCCAGAGAAAGAACAAAGTGCAATGAATCACAATTCCTGATTTTAAACTTGATTACAAAACTATAGTAATCATAGTATTGGCATTAAAAAAGACACATAGACCAATGGAAAAGAGTTGAGGGGCCCCACTCCAAAAAATATGTATACTCAGTCAACAAATATTTGATAAAGGAGTCAAGAAGACTCAATGGGGGAGATAACAGTCTTTTCAAAAAATGGTGATGGAAAAATGGACAACCACATGCAGAATGCAGTTGGAACCCTGTCTTACACCACTCACAAAAATTAACTTGAAATGGATTAAAGATTTAAGTGTAAGACCCCAAACTATAAAACAACTAGAAGAAAATACAGGGGGAAATCTCACTGACATAAACCTTTGCAAAAATTTTTTGGATATGGCACCCAATCTGAAGCAATGAAAGCAAGAATAAACAAGTGGTACTACATCAAGCAAAAAAATTGCATTCCAAAAAACCAGCAAAATGAAAAGGCAACCTACAGAATGGGAGAAAATATGTGCAAACTGTCTATTTGATAAGAGATTAATATCTAGAATATACAAGGACCTCTGTCAATTCAATAGCAAAAAAAAAAAAATCAGATTAAGAAATAGGGAAAGGACTTGAAGAGATACTTTTTCCAAAGACATACACATGATGAACCGGTACATGAAAAGATGCTCAACTTGGCTCCTCCTCAGGGAAATGCAAATGAAAACCACAATGAGCTCTCTTCTCACACCCGTCAGAACAGCCAGTGCTGAAAAGACAAGAAACAGTAAGTGTGAGTGAGGATGTGGAAATGGAGGAACCCTCTTGCACTGTTGGTGGGAACGCAAACTGGGGCTGCTCTGGAAAACAGTATGGAGGGTCCTCCAAAAATAGGAATAAAAATACCATGTGATCCAGCAATTCCTCTTCTGGGTGTATATTCAGAGGAAATAAACTCATGATTTTGAAGAGATATCCACACCCCCATGTTTATTGCAGCATTTCTCACAGTAGCCATGATAACGGAAACACCCAAGGGTCCAGCCAGAGATGAATGGAGTAAGAAGATATGGTGCATATATACAATGGAATGTTATCCAGCCATAAAAATGAAAAAAATCTTGCCATTTGAAACAAGGATGGACCCCAATAGCATTGTACTGAGTGAAATAAGTCAGACAGAATGGCAGTTGCCAGAGGCTGGAGGGGGAAGAAGATGTTGCTCAAAGGGTACAAACATTCAGTTATAAGATGAGTAAGTTTCGGGATCTAATGTACAGCATGACAACTATAATTAACAACACTGTATTATATACTATTATATACTTCAAAGTTGTTAAAAGAGAAGAACTTAAATGTTATCACTACCACCAAAAAAAAAAAAAGCCAATTATGCAAGGGGATGAATGTCTTAACTAACCTAATTGTAGTCATTTTGCCGTACATACATGTAATAAAACATCACGTTGTACATGCTAAACTTACATGTGTTATATGTCAATATCTCTGTAAAGCTGAGGGAAAAATATCGAGGAGCATGATGGCTGGATTACAGGGTCAGAAACTGTTTGGGTTTCTAAGAAACCGCCAAGCTGTCTTCCCAAGCGGCTCCCACAGTAACTGGGCTCCTACGACTCAGCATTCCCCCCAGCACTCGGTGTTGTCAGTCCTCTGGATTTTGGCTGTTTTGGTAGGTGTGTAGTGGAGTCTCCTTGTTTTAATTAGCAACTCCGGATTGTTGGGCATCTTCTCATATGTTTATTTGCCATCTGTATGTCTTCTTTGGGAAGCACTCTACTCAGGTATTTTGCTCCTTTTTCTTAATTAGGTTGTTTTCTTCTCATTGTGTTTAAGAGATCTTTGTGTGTTTTAGTCACAAATCCTTTACGAAATGGGGTATATATTTTTTTAAATCAAATGTTTTCTCTGAGTATGTGACTTGTCTTTTCATTAGCTGAATGGTGTGTTCTGCTGATGAGAAGGGTTTTTTTTTTTTTTTAAGATATTATTTACTTGACAGATCACAAGTAGGCCGAGAGGCAGGCAGAGAGAAAGAGAGGGGGAAGCAGGCTCCCTGCTGAGCAGAGAGCCTGATGCGGGGCTCGATCCCAGGACCCTGGGACCATGACCTGACCGAAGGCAGAGGCTTTAACCCACTGAGCCACCCAGGCACTTCCGATGAGAAGTTTTTCACTTCAGTTAAATCCAACGTACTATGTTTTCCTTTCATGGATCAGGCACTGGGGTATTGTGTCTAAAGAAACTTCACCAAACTCAAAGTCGTCTAGATTTTCTCCTATGTCATCTTATAGAAGTTTAATAGTGTTTTCATTGTGATGGAGAACAGAATACTCTGAGTTACCCTTCTTCTTCCCCTCTTGGAAGTATGAGAGCATTCTTTTCTGTCTTTATCCTGAGGATCCCATGCTGCTCTAGGAAGTGGAACTCATAAAAATGAATGTTTCACGTCTTGTGCTAGCCCATGCTCAGTGCCTGGCAGCATGTTGTTTGTCTGCAGCTGTCCCCCAGCCGGTGGCTCTGGCAGTAGCTTCAGCTCACGGCAATCTGTGATTCTGGGTGTCTGCCCGACACTCCTGTCTTCAGGGCAGCCATTTGCCCCATGACTTCTCACTACTACCTCCATTGTTTTATTTTTACCAGAATGTCACAGAGTTGACATCACAGAGTACATTACTATTTCAGATTGGCTTTTCTCACCCAGAAATATGCACTCGAGCTTCCTCTGTGTTTTTTTCATGACTTGATGGCCCTTTTCTTTCTAGTGCTGGGTCATGTTCACTTGCCTGGATGGGCCAGTTTGTTTATCCATTCACCTCCTGAAGAACATCTTGGTTGTTTCCAGTTTGGGGCAGTTATAAGTAAAGCTGGCATAAATGCCGATATACAGGACTTGGTGTAAACATAAGTTTTCAACTCATTAAGTACCTCGGGGAGTGGCTGATGGACAGTATGGTGAGATCATGCTCAATTTGTAAGAATCCACCTGTGCCTGTGCCATTTTGCCAAGTGCCTGTGCCATTTTGCCTTCCCACCAGCAGTGAAGGAGCATTCCTGTCGCTGCACATCCTCTCCAGAATCTGGTGTTGTCTTTGCCTTCATTTTCAAATACATTTTTTGCTGGGTGTAGAATTCTAGGTTGACAATGTTTTTCTTTCAGTACTCTAAGATGTTTCTCCATTATTTTCTGGTTTGTTCAGGTTCTAACAAGAAGTCCTCTGTTTTCTTGTATGATGTTTCTTTTTCTCTTCAGATTTTCCTTTATAATCATTTTTAAGAAATAGGATTATGCTAGATAAAGCTTCTGGATATGTTTTGAAGTCAGAGCCAGCAGGTTACTGGTGATGGATCAGATGGGGGAGTCAAGAAGGAAAGGCATTAAAGATGTTGCCAAGAGTCCGAGCTTGAGCAGCTGGGAGGATGGAGTGCAGGCTGCTGAGAAGGCAGCTGGCATGAGCTGTGAGAAATCACGGCTTGGTCGATTCGGAGAAGGCACCTTCCTCAGGCTGACTCAGAACACAGAGTCATGGACAGAAATTACAGGGCAAGTAGCTTGAGAGATGATCCCAGGACATGCCGAATGGGACAGGGATATCAGGCAGGGGAGGAGGGCAGGTGGACACAGGTGTATTGTCTGAGTTAGCACTGCAGGCAGGAGGCACCTACTCCCACCTGAAAATCTGGGGAGCCCTTGTGGAATATGCTCCTCCAAGGTGGCCAACCCAGGGGACAGGGGAGAGGGAGCCAGCCAGGGCTTAAGGGCTCGAGGGCTGGTCACGGGGCACTGACCCTCAGAGATCACTGGCCTGCCTCACCCAGGCAGAGTGTGGCTTTGGGGCAGACAGCTCCGGGCAGAGGTGCAGGTGCTGGCAGACGGACGTAGGCTGTGGAGGTCCAAAGGGATGTGGAGAGGGGGTACGGGTGGACCAGAGGACAGTCACCTACCTGTAAGTGTGTCATGAGCCAGGGACTTCCAAATTTGGGAGTGGAAGTTTGCACCCAATACCTCCTATTCACTTGGCTGGAACTCCTGCCACATCATTTAACTGTAGCCAGGGCACGGCATCTCTTTGCAGAGATCACAATAGCAGGTGAGGGAGCCCAGCTCAGCGAGGCTCCGACCCCTGCCCTGCTGCCGTTGAGAGACCTGCACACACAGAGGTCTGCCCTCATTCCTGCCTATACTCCACAGGAGGGGCTGAGAGCTGTCATGGCTCACGTAAGGCCACGGGGCCCGCGGGGGAGCTGCAGTCAGCACTGATGCCCGTCCACCTGTACCGGGCCCTCCCCCAGCACGGCGCCTCTGCCCCCAGGAGCCCAGTCCCCTGCTTCTACTGGCCAGCACGGATGTCAGACCCAGCGGTCGTCCCGTTCATCACCACGTCTTGTGAACTAATAAAAACAATGTCCATGAGGTCATCTCCGTGGGCTCTGGGGTCGGCTGTGTAAATATTTGGTCTTCAGGACTCTTCTCGGCCAAGCTCCTCAGGGTGCTGACGTTAAACACACTCCTTCAGGAAAAATGCAGGGTCTCAGGAAGCCCTCAGGGTCCAGCTCTCAGAAAGTGTCTGCTCAGGCTAATGTTTGACAACACAAAGCCCATTTTTCCTATGACTTTTTCTCATTTAAGACAAGAAAGATTGCCCTCTGCTCGCCAACACGCATACTCACAGTCATTAATACGAAGGCATTTTAAAACATTTGTGATCAGAAAGGCCTGTGTTTTCTCATTTCTTTACAGTGTCAGGGAGATTTGAGGGGGAGGGAGGAGGGAAGGGGGAGGGGGGAGGAAGGAGAAAGCACCCTTAGTGGGAGGATGCTCCGTTCATGCCTGGGGTGTGGCTATTTGCCATGGGGCTGCAGATCGGGTGTGGGTCCACGCTGTGTCCTCGGGGGCGAGCAGGCCCCAGGGCAGCCGGGCAGCTGTGTGTGGGCACCTGCCTCTGGGTGACGGGGCTGCAGGTGCTTGTACCTGTATTCTGAGGTGTTACCAGCTGTGCTCGTCTCCTGTGGCTGCTGGGAGCAGACAGGTGGCCCCCAGGACAGCGGTTTACCCCCTCCACTCTGCACGTTCCGGGGGAGAGTCCTTGCGACCCCTCCTGCTCCCAGTGGCCCCCGTGGCTGCTGAGGGTCTTACTCTGATCCCTGCCTTCTTCAGCACATAACCTCTTTCCTCTGTATCAGTGGACCAGCGGCTGTGTCTCCTTTTCTCAGATGGACACAAGTATTGCATGATTAGGCCCACCCTACCCCAGTGTGACCTCATTTTAACTGACTACATGTGTAATGACCTCACCTCTACGTAAGGCCACACCTCCTGAGGTCCTGGAGTTCCTTTGGGGTGGGGACACACTGATGAGAAAACAGCCACCTGTAGCCTGTGGGCAGAGGGGAGGAGGGAGGTGGACCTGCCTACCCCCCTGGAGGCTGACCCTCTTGTTTTCGGAGAGTCACAGCTGCACCTGGGCCTGGGGGAAGACCCTGGGCAGCATCCCAGCTACAGAGCCACTTTGCAGGGAAGAAGGGGTCTGGGTCCCAGGAGGAGCAGCTGGCCATGCCAGGAGAGGCTGGGTCCCTGGTGCCAGACGGGGATCTGACAGCAGACACTGCTTGTCCACATGGCAGCCTTGAGCCACGAGGACGACTGCATCCCGGCAGCTGGGGGTTGCTAGGAAAGCTCCAGGGAAAGAGACAAGGAGGGGCAAGGCCCCCAAGATGGGCTGAGGTGCTCCAACACACAGGTATGCTGAAGCAGAATATTTCGTCATGACCCCTCACTGGGTCTCAGGAGGCCTGGAGGACAGACACTGGCATTGCCACGACTAGTGCAGGGACAATGGGGTGGTGGAGGGCGCAGAGCCCAGCCTGCTGGAGCACGGACAGATGGTGCAGGGTGTGCATGGCTCAGAAGGGAGCAGGGGACCCCAGACTCTCCAGATAGACCTTCAGAAACTACTTTGTACCAATGCCATTCGCAGAAGCGATTCTCCATGATGTCCAGGAGGCATGATGAAGGACCGCGTGCTGCATACCCCTCGGAGCCTCTGCATCCCCCCTGACGGCCGCTGCCTGGGGTGCCATAGCAACCTCCCCACCTCGTGCAGACGTGATCTGGACAGCTATGCACGTGTCCCCAAGTGCAGAAGCGCCATCTGGCATGCTGCCACACCCGGCACACGTGCACACACCTGCTGTGTACATTTCTGTGATGCCCTCCCGGGACACAGCTAAGTACGCAGCTGTAACAACTCGTCCTCAGCACCATGAACAGGAGCAGTTCGTCCATCCTCCGGCCAGGGGATATGTGGCTGCCCCACAGTGTCGCAGCCCCAAGAAAGGTCCTAGGGACACTCTTGCGCCAGGATCCTGGTGCCCATGTGCAGACAACTGGCCAGAAGCTGAGGCCACGCCGGTGAGCAGGTGCCATGGGCATGGAGGGGCAGGGCCCCGTGCTGTGCCGCCCCTTCAGTCTCCTGGCCCGCTCAGACACTCAGTTCTACTTCCCTTACTTTTCACAACGGTCACAACGTTGCACTGGCAAAGGTCACAAAATAACCAGGAAAGCAACAGGAATGGCCTGGTTGGCTGATACTGGCCCGGGTGCCACAGTAAGGAAACACGACCATATTTTTCATGCTTGTACTTTCCATAAAACCAGCAGCTGTGGCCTTTCTCTGTGAGGCCCCCGGGGTCCCGGGCCTGGGTGTCCTGCTGGCATCCTGCTGTCTTCTTGCTCTGGCAAGGCTGCCCACCCTGTGATAAGGAAGCTGACTTCTGGGGACATAGCTGGGACATGGCAGCAAGTCCAGAGGCCTTGGGGACCCCCACATGGGAGGATGAAGGCAGGCTTAGGGCTCCAGTCAGCAGGCTGGACCAGGGCTCCTATCCTTGTCCCCAAAAGAGGCCAGGACCGTGTTGCTCCCAGACCTCAGGAGCACTGAGGACAGTGGCTGGCAGACAGGGGCTCAGTCAGTATTCTCCACAGTCCTTGCTCAGCACCAAGGAGCTGCAGCTGCCACTGTCTGGGGGTGTCCGTGGGGAGCCCCTCCCCCACAGTGCCCTCAGATACCTGTCTGTGCAGCAGTGGCCCCGAGGGCCTGAGGGTTGTGCTGAACCTGGCACAGACATGGACGGAGGGCAACTCAGTGGGACCTGGCTACCTGGCTGGCCTCAGTGTCCACATCCATTGGGAGTGGCTCAGTGACCTCGGTAGGATCCAGGTTCCTCCCATCACACACAGTGCCTGGTCTACAAATAGCCCTAAAACAAGAAATCTCATCTGTGTGGACAAGTGGAGAGACCCAGAAGAGACACACAGAGGGAAGTCCGCTCCAGATGTGAGGCAGGGGCCCGAGTGTGATCTGGAGGCGTAAGAGGGAAAGCAGGGCTGTAGGGAGGGGTTTGATGGGTCTTTTGAGAGGTCAGGAGGGGACAGCAGGCCAACCTAGGGGCCACATCTGTGGAAGGAAAGGGGGAAGGGGCAGACAGAGGCCTTCAGAGCACCCTGCTGATCTGTAAGGTGTCACCCAAATTCTCGGGGCACTCTGAGACAGAGAGGGTCCCATGGCAGGGCCTTGTGAGCAGAAAGCCTGCCCTTCTGGGGCAGAGGGAGATCAGGAAAGATGGGGGGAGCACCCAGTGGGAAGTAGGCAGTTATCCATGCTCCTCCATGGGCTCACGCCACCACCCCAGGGTCCCTTGACCATCGACCTGCACCTAGTCAGGACCACAGACACTCAGCTGTCTGAACTCCAGGCTGCAGTTACGTATGGCCTTCCAGACCTGGGGGCCCCTCTTCTTCCCAGCCAGCCCCCTGGTGGAACCCTCCTGGATGCACGCTGACACTGCATTACCCCTTTGGGCCCCAGAGGCCTCAGCTCTTTGGGTCAAGGCACGGTCCCTTGAGTGATGGCCTTCTTCATGTCAGTGGGCAGGTGGAGCCCCATTGGAAGAAGCAGGGAGAACCTCTGGAGCCAGGAGTGAGGGCAGGGGGCAACCCCACTGGTGGAGGTGTCAGGTGAGCCTTCCCAGGTGTTCCTATTAATCCCTCCAAGGCAGGGTCACTGTTACCCCCAGAATGGGACCCTGGCTCTCCAGAGCAGCTTCTCCTTGAGTAGAAAGCCTGGATTTAACCCCATCGCACAGCACCGCCAGGAGCCAGTTGCTGTGGAAATGACCCTGCGTGTGCCCAGGGGCAATGGGGTGGCTGGGAGGCCCCAGAGCAGGGAGAGGAGGCAGGGGGGAGGATGTGTCCTAGAGTGGCCTACACTGGGAGGCAGCAAAGGGGGCGGTGGTACCAAATGATGTGCCCATAGGCTCCCTGCACGGGCACCTTCCAGCGGCTTCACACACCTGTCCACCTGCTGGTCCTGGGGGCTCCTGCGGTGGCTCCCAGGGAGCCAGAGCAAGGGCTGACAGCAGGCACCCTCCTAGGGCCCCACTGCCTCGCTCAGCATGGCCCTCACACTCATGCATGCCTCTGATGGGGGTGACAGGATCCCCGAGCCCAGAGCCCATGGAAACACAACCCCCTTCCCGGCCACAGGAGCGTGGAGCTCTCGGTGACTTCCGCAGGCTGGCTGGGCCTCCAGTCCCTGACGTGCCTCTAACCCCGGCCTCCTGGCTGTTTATCCTCAACCGCGTGAAGAAGGCATAAACCATGGAGCCTGCCCAGGTATTTATTTTAGTTAGTGAAAATGCCTTGGACTTTGCCAAGAGCCATTTGACTTTAATTGGAAACTTTTGAGGCATTAATACTGCACCAAGGTTTAAGACGTGTTGGAGGCTCTGAAACCATCCATCACGTGAGGGCTGCTTTGGACCAGGTGGAATGAAGACAACCTTTTAGCAAATCCACCTCCCTTAATGGACTCATTTATAACTCTCGGCATTGCTGGGCAGCGTCTCTCCAGCAGAACCCCAGGAGCGCCCGCCAGCGTGTCTGAAAGCAGCCAACATCTGGTGACTATAAATGAGGAACCCAGAAGAAACAAAACACAACATAAACAAGAGGCCGCTTGGGGAGGGCCAGCTGGACGCCCCCGTTCTGCGCTCAGGGCAGACACTTCCCCGCCATGTGCAGGAAGTGGGGGGGGCACCATCTGCACTTCCTCTGAGAAACGTCCCCAACAGCTCTGTTTATGGAGGGTTTCTGGGGCCAGCCTGGTCAGGAAGCCACACCAGCTGCTCCAGCCTCGTCCCTCACACGTTCCCATGGGCGTCTCAGGCCTGCCCCATCACCAGGCCTTGGCTCAGGCTCTTCCCCATGCCTGGAGCACTCCTCCCCATCCTCAGGTGTACCAGTTAGCTATCACCGTGAGACAAATGATCCCAAACTTAGCAACGGAGAACAACAAAAGTTCAGAATTTCAAAAACTAAAGAGTAACATTGAAATGGCTCAACATAGAAGCAAATGTAATTAACTATCTTCTCATTAGTTTTAAGTCATATTTGATGACTGAAGTAAAAATTATTATCTGATATGGTACTCAGCATATGGAGAAAAAATACTTAAGATCTGTTCTTCGGATGGGAAAGGTAATGAACCTAAAGGGAATTAAGTTTTCTACATGCCACAATATATTAAAAAATGTTGCACATAAATTAAGAGAACACTAAAAGATGTTGAAATAATCTACAGAATGATATTAAATGATCATATGGTAGTTCTATTTTTAACTTTTTGAGGAACCTTCATACTGTGCTCCAGAGTGGCTGCACCAGTTTGCATTCCCTCCAACAGTGCCCATGGGTTCCTTTTTCTCCAAATCCTCCCCAACTCTTGTTTCTTATGTTTTTTATTTTAGCCATTCTGACCAGTGTGAGACGACATCTCATTATGATTTTGATTTGCATTTCCCTGATGATGAGTGATGTTGAGCATCTTTTCATGTGTCTGTTGGCCATTTGTATGTCTTTGGAGAAACATCTGTTCATGACTTCAGCCCATTTTTAATAGGGTTATCTAGGGGTTTGGTATTGAGTGTATGAGTTCTTAATGCATTTTGAATAGTAACCCCTTGTCAGATATAATGTTGCCATTTGTGACAACATGGATGGACCCAGAAATATTATGCTAGTTGAAAAAGTCAGACAGAGAAAGACAAAGATATGATTTCATTTACATGTGGGATTGAAACAACAAAACAAATGAATGAACAAATAAGCAAATAACAACTAAAAAGGGAAAAAGAAATTGATTCCTAGAGAACAAACTGGCAGTTGCCCAGGGTGGGGGTGGGGGAACAGGTGAAGGGGATTAAGCTGTATAGACGTCCACTTATAAAATAGATAGGACATGAGATGAAAAGCATGGCATAGAGAATATAGCCAATAATACTGTCATACACTTATTGTGGAGAACATTTCATAACATATATAATAGTTGAATTGCTATGTTGTACACTTGAAACTAATTTACTATCATACCTCAGTTATACTTCAATTTAATTTTTTTTAACTTAAAAATACAGAGTAGAGGGGAGCCTGGGTGGCTTAGTTGTTGAGCATATGCCCTTGGCTTGGGTCATGATCCCAGAGTCCTGGGATTGAGCCCCACTTTGGGTTCCCTGCTCAGCGGGGAGGCTGCTTCTCCCTCTCCCACTCCCCCTGCTTATGTTCCCTCTCTCGCTGTGTCTCTGTCAAAGAAATAAAATATTTAATAAATAAATAAATAAATTAATTAATTAAAAATACAGAGTAGAAACTGATGAAACAGGAAAACAATATAGAAATTTAATGGTGGGGGGAGAAAAGCTGGCTCTTTGAGTAAACCAATAAAAGAGATAATCCTCTAGCAAGACTAAAAATACCCAGAGAGTAGACACAAATGACCAACATCAGGAATGGAAAAGACACTACCACTCCACCTACTAAGACCACTTATATGGTGATGGGGATTCTACAAACAATTCTAGCCTCATAAATTCAACAACTGAGAAGAAATGGAGAGAAAGAACAAGAGTAATTTCTCAAACTCCACAAACCATGAAAACTAACTCAGCCAAATGAGACAAACTATGTATTCCTATAACCTTTAATAAATTGAGTTGGTAAACTGTAAGTTCCTGAGAAAAAAGTTTCCAGGCCCAGATGTTTTGCTAGAGAATTCTAACAAACACTTAAAGAAAAATGGAAACCATTTCCACTCAACAAGGCTCAGAAAACAGAGCCAGGATAACTTCCCAGCTTCTGTTAAAAGTCCCTTCATGGCCTGACACCAAACCCAGACAAGGACTGCTTGAGAAAGGAGAGAAGGGAAACAATAGACCAATATCTGTCATGAAAATTCAGATGCAAAGATTCTCCACAAAATATGAGCCCAGTGAATCCATCAGTGTAACACAAAAGCATTATATGCCATGACCAAGTGAGATTTATTTCAGGAATGCAAAGCTGGTTTGATAGTCTATAATCAGTATAATATACCCCGTCCAAAGATTAGAGAGAAAAGTCAAATGATCCCAGCAATCAATACAGAAAACAATATTTGATAAAATCCAAGACCCACTCGTGATAAAATCTTAAGGAACTAGGAACAGAGGGGGGAACCCCCTCAGCTTGCCCAAGAACACCTACTACAAAAATCTTACAGCTAACATCATATTCAAAGTGAAGGGTTGCGTTCTTTCACCCTAAACTTGGGGACAATCACCACTGTCATTTCACATAGTCCTGGAAGTTCCAACCATTGCATTAAGGCAAGGGAGAAAGGTACACAGACAGGAAAGGAAGAGTTTAAACCATCCCCATTTGCGGATGATCTGACTGCATATGTGGAAAACCCAAAGGAAGCTACAGAAAAGTTTCCTACAACAAATTGAGCTCAGCAGGGCCAAAGGACACAAGACCAACACACAAAAATCAACTGCACTGCTGTATACTAGCAAGAAATATGTAAGCATAGGAAAAATACATCATTTGCATGCCTCCGAAAAGGTATAAAGTGTAACAAATATGTACAGGATCTGACAATTTTAAAATGTTCATTGAAAAAATCCAAAAAGACCTAAATAAATTGGAGAGCCATACCATGTTCATGGATTGGAAGACTCAGCACAGTAAAGAAGTCAGTCTCAACTGATCTATAGTATTGATGCAGTTCCTATCAGAACCCCAAATGGGTTTTTGGTCCATGTAAACAAGCTCATTCCAGAATGTATGTGGAGAGCACAGGTTCCAGGGTAGCTAGGCAGCTGTGACCAGGAAGGACCATGCAGGAGGAGCCCCTCTCTCTTGCTCACCACAGTGAAGAGCACAGGGTGGTGCTAGGGGTACAGACCCAGGGATCAGCAGGACACAATAGGGACCCAGCATGAGCCCCACCCAGGACAGGGGTGGTTACCAAAGGTGCAAAGAGAGGAAAAACAGCCTTTCTGTGAATGGCATTGGGGCAATGGGACATCCCCAGGCAAACAAGGAGCCCAACCTAAACTGCACACCTGATACAGATACCAGTTCAAAATGGATTATAGATTTAAACATAAAATGTAAATTATAAAATTTCAAGGAAAAAAAACTCAGGGGAAAGTCTTAGAATCTAGGACCGGTGAGCCCTTAGTCTGGACACTACTAAATTGATAAACTGAACCCTATCAAATTAAAATTATTTGCTCTGTAAAAGACTGTTAAAAGCTCTGGAGGCAGCTGGGTCAGCAGCAGTTAGAACTTGTAGGGCCAACCTGAGGGCTAGTAGCCAGAGAAACTGAAGCCCAGAGAGGAGCTGGAGAAAACCAGAGCTGGTCATCACAGCAACCAGCCCTTGAGAAGGGGTACAGTGGCCATACTGTGGTCATATGCAGTGGGGTGTCAGGAATGTGGAGTTCCCCGAAGTTCATGGACCACAACCTTTGCTTTCTGTCTTCAGAGCACAGGTAGAGGGACAGGGATCCATAGAGTCCTCCCTGGGAAACGTGAAGCAAGAATGATAATACCCCTGAGCACTCACATATCCCAACACTACCCCACTCACATTACACCATTCCATGTTCTCCTACAGCATTGCCTGTAAGGTGTATGGCACGTAGTAGGTGCTCAGCAACCAAGGTTCCATTTCCTTCTTTCCCTGATGGTTTCTCAGAACCTCACAGCCCTAGCTCAGGGTCACTAGTTCTGTGACTGTCTATTAGGATGGTGTTGCCCATTCAGGACAGAACAGCACCTGTCACTGCCCCAACCCCCAGTGTGCCCAAAGCACACACTCCTCTTTGGCTGCTGAAGAGCCCCTTTTGGAAACTGGTACCAGCTCAAAGAATGAAACTTCCATTGTAAAATCTGGCTGCAAACCCTCTGACACTCCTGCATGGAGTGGCGGTCTCTGCCCCCTCCTTGGAACCAGGTGGGCTGTGGCTGCTTTGAACAAGGACAGGGGAAATGACACAATGGCTTCAGAGGCTGAGTAATAGGAAAGCCATGCAACTTCCACCTTGCTCGCTGGGACACTCACCTTGGAATCCTGGTCTGCCATGGAAAAAGTCTCATCACCCTGAGATCACCATGCTGAGAGGAAGCCTAAGCCACATAGAGAGCCACTGCAGTTGACCTTCCTCATGGGGCCAGTACCCCAGCCATCTCAGCACTGCTGACAGCAGCATGCTGTCTGCAAATGGACCACCCAGCCCCACTCTTCCAGCCTGTTTTAGTCACAAAAAGCCTTTGAATCTTCCCAGCTGAAGCACTAGACACTACAGAACAGAGAGAAGCTGACCCCACTGTGTCCTGTTTGAATTTCTGGCCCATTGTTTTAAACCCCAAAGTTTGGGGTGGTTGGCTATGTAGCAATAGGTCATTAGAATATAGGATCATGGAGCACTGGGCTCTGGGTCCAAAGCCCTAATTTGTTATGGACCAGCAGTGGAAATCTCTGAGTTCCATTACCCCAGAGGAGAAATGATCTAAGTTGGTCATAGAGCATGAGGACAGATGTAAGGCCCTGCACCCTCTCCGTCCCTTTCAAGGGCAGACATTGCTAACTGAGCACAGCACTGCTTCCACAACTCATTGGCAGTCTACTCAAGTAGCCCTCTTGACTCGGACTCACAGTCAATCAGGCATCATGACACCCACTCCTAGAGTTTCCATGGTGAACTCTGGAACACGGGTGCTGCTCAAAGGGTCCCTTTCTGCCTCACTGTGGAACTGGGACATCTCATGTCATCTTCTGCAGTCCTCAGACTGGGATTACACTACTGGTTCCCATGCATCTCAGGCCTTCAGACTTGGAATGAATTACATCTCCAGCTGTCCTGAGTCTCCAGCTTGCAGGCAGCAGATTGTGGGACTTCTCAGCCCCCATAATCACACGAGCCAATTCCACATACCAAATATCTCTCTCGATAGTTAATTTGAGAGGATCCTAGGCTGGTGCATACAATAACTGAACCTTGAAAAATTTACTAGAAGGATTCAACAGTGGATTTGAGCAAGCAGAACAAAGAATAAGTGGACCTGAAGTTAGGACAATTGAAATTATTGTGACCAAGAAACAGAAAGAAAAATCAACAGCAAAAAAATGAACAGAGTATAAAGGACCTGTGAGATGCCATCAAATTGATCATCATATGCACTGTGTGAATTCCAGTATTTTGTAGCAAAACTTAAAAACAACCATACCCAGACACATTATAATTAGTCTGTCAAAAACTTAAGACCAAAAGAAAATACTGAATGCATCAAAAGAGAAGGAACTTGTCACATACAAGGGATCTACAATAAAATTATCAACTGATTCCTCACCAAAAATCTTGGAGGCCAGAAGAAAGTGGGATGATATACTCAAAGTACTGAATGAAAAAATTTTCAATCAAGATTTTTTTTTTATTTATTTGACAGAGATCGCAAGCAGGCAGAAAGGCAGGCAGAGAGAGAGAGAGAGGAGGAAACAGGCTCCCCACTGAGCAGAGAGCCCGATGTGGGGCTCGATCCCAGCACCCTGAGATCATGACCCGAGCCGAAGGCAGAGGCTTTAACCCACTGAGCCACCCAGGCGCCCCTTCAATCAAGATTTTATATTCAGCAAAATTCTTTCTAAATGAGCAAGAAATTAAGACATTCCTCACTAACCAAAGCTGAAGGAATTTGCCCCTATTAGACCTGCCCTACAAGAAATGCTAAACGAAGTTCTTCAGCTGCAAAACATTAGCCTGAAGCTATACAAAGAAATAAAGATTCCTGATAAAGGCAAATACATGGAGTTATATAAAAATGCCAGCATTATTTCAATTTTAGTTTGCAACTCCGCTATTTATTTTCCAAAGGACTTAAAAGACAAATGCATAAAAATTATAAATCTATGTTACTGGGTGTATAGTGTATAAAGATGTAATTTGTGATATTAATAACATAAAAGGGGGGAAAACATACAGAAGCAGATATTTGGATACAATGGAAGTTAAGTTTGTACCAGTTCAAATTATATTCTTATAACTTTGGAATATTAAATGTAAACTCCATGGTAACCACAAAGAAAATATATATAGAAGATATACATGAAGGACAATGAGAAGAGAATAAAAATGTTTCACTTCAAAAAAATCAACTAAACCTAAAAGAAGTCAGTAATGAGGGTATGAGACACAAAAAGCTGTAAGACATATAGAAAACAAACATCAAAATGACAGAAGCAAGTCCTTCCTTATCAGTTATTACTTTAAATATAAATGGATTAAATTCTTCAAAGGCATATTAACAGAACAAATAGGAAAGTGATCTAACTATATACTGACTACAAAAAATTCACTCTAGATCTAAAGATACAAATAGATCAAAAGTCATAGAATGAAGAGATCTTCAATGCAAATATTAAACAAAACAGAGCTGGGGTAGCTATTATAATACCACCGATAGATTTTAGGTCAAACGCTGTTACAAGAGACAAGGACATTACATTATATTGATGAAAAAGTCAATTCGCCACTAACGTAAAATAATTACAGATATATATGCACCAAATAACAGAGGCTCCTAATACATGAAGCAAGCAGTGACAAATTAAAGGGAAACACATAGCTCAACAATAACAGCTGGAGACTTCAATACTCAACTTTCCATAGTGATCAGAACAACCAGACAGAATATCAATAGGAAATGCAGAACTTGGACAACTATAAATCAACTAGTTGTAAAAGATATGAACAGAACACCCCACCCAACAACAACAGAATGTAGTCCTTCTCAAGTAGACATGGAACATTCTCCATGACAGAACACATGTTAGGCCAAAAAGTTAAAATACCTGGTTTCCAGTCTTGATTTTGTGACCTTGGAGAAGATGCTGACCTCCTGCAACATTCCGCTCAGTCTTTAGAGCCAGTAAGTCTCTTCTAGCTCTAAAGTTCTACCATATGGAGGCGCCTGGGTGGCTCAGTTGGTTAAGCGCCTGCCTTCAGCTCAGGTCATGATCCAGGAGTGTCAGGATCAAGTCCCTCAGTGGGGAGCCTGCTTCTCCCTCTGACTCTCTCCCCTGTCATGCTCTCTCTCTCTCCCCTTCTCTCAAATAAATAAAATATCAAAAAAAAGATAAACTTCTACCATATGAGCCCACGTTAATCCATAAGGGCATGAAAAAGAAACAGGTCAACTACCAGATTTGTTTCAGTGTGGATACAGAGTATCATGCAAAATAAAAAGTAGTCATAAAAAAATACATTTTTAGGGACGCCTGGGTGGCTCAGTTGGTTAAGCAGCTGCCTTCAGCTCAGGTCATGATCCCAGCGTCCTGGGATCGAGTCCCACATCGGGCTCCTTGCTCAGCAGTGAGCCTGCTTCTCCCTCTGCATCTGCCTGCCTCTCTGTCTGCCTGTGCTCCCTTCTGCGCTATCTGACAAATAAAAAAAAAAAATCTTAAAAAAATACATTTTTAAAACTGAAATCATACCAAGTATCTTTACTCATCACAAAGAATGAAACTAGAAATTAACAAAAGGAAAACTGGAACATTCACAAATAACATGAAAATTAACACACTCCTAAATAACCAATGATCAAAAAAAAAAAAAAAGGAAAATGGGAAAATACCTTGAGATGAATAAAATAAAAGAAACAACATGCCAAAATTTATGGGACACAGAAAGCAAGACTGAATGGAAAATTTATAGCAGCAAACATACATTCTGAAAAGATGTCAAATCAACTCAACTGTACACTTTAAAAAAAAACTAGAAAAAGAAACACATAATGTGAGAAAAAGGAAGGAAACAATAAAAGATTAAGGCAGATATAAATAAACTACAGAATAGAAACACAACAGAGGGGAAAAAAAAATCAATGAAACCAGAAGTTGGTTCTTTGAAAAGATCAACAAAATTGACAGACCTTTAGCTAAAATGACTAAGAGTGAAGATGCAACTTTCAAAGTGAAGTTACTACTGATTTTACAGAAACAAAAAGGATTATAAGAATTAGGATTTAAAAGAATACTGTGGAATACCGGGGCGGTTCAGTTGGTTGGGTGTCTGCCTTTTGCGCAGGTCATCATCCCAGGGTCTTGGGATTAAGTCCTGCATTGGGCTCCCTGCTCCATGGGTACCCCGCTTCTACCTCTGCCTCTGCATTTCTCTCTCTCTTTCTCTCATGAATAAGTAAATAAAATCTAAAAAAAATAAAAAAAAGAATACTGTGAACAATTATACATCAACATATTGGAAGAAACCTAGAAGAACGGACAAATTTCTAGAAACAAACAATGTACCAAAACTCACTCATGAAGAAATAGAAAATCTGAATAGGACTATAACCAGTGAAGAGATTGAATCAGTAATTTAAAATCTCCCAACAAAGAAATATCCAGGACTGAATGGCTTCCCTGGTGAATTCTAACAAATACTGTAAGAGGAATTATACCAATCTTTCTCAAACTCTTTCAAAAATTTAAGAGGAGGAAATACTTCCTAACGTATTTGAGGATTACCCTGATGCCAAAGCTAGACAAATACACTACAAAAAAAAAAAAAAAAAAAGGGAAGAAAAAGAAAAGCACAGACCAATATCCCTTATGAATACAGATGTAAAAATCTTCAACAAAATACTAGCATACAAAATTCAGCAGCATATGAAAATAATTATTACTATGACCAAGTGGGATTTAACCCAGGAAGGCAAGGGAAGTTCAACATAAGAAAACCAATCAATGTAATACACCACCTTAACAGAATGAAGGGAGAAACCACATGATCATTTCAATCAATGCAGAAAAATCCAATACTCCTTTGTGATTAAAAACACTCAATAAATTAGGAATAAATGGAAGTTCCTCAACATGAAGTATCATATATGAAAAAAACCCACAGCTTACATAATACTCAAAAGTAAAAGACAGAAAGTATTTCCTCTAACATTGGGAATCAGAAAAAAAATTACCCACTCTCAACCACTTTATTGAACCTAAAAAAGGCAAGAACAAGAAATACAAGTTATCCAAATTGGGAAAGAAGAAGTGAAATTATTTCTGTTCTAATATGACATGAAGTACTGGGTACAAACACTAAAGAATCCATACAGAAACAAAGCTGTCAGAGGTAATAAGTGAATCCAGCAAAGCTGCAGTATACCAAACCAACAGGCCAAAATCAGTTGCATTTTTGTATACTAACAATAAAAAGGAAATGATAAAAATAATTCTGTTTATAAGAGCATCAAAAAGAATAATATATGAATAAATTTGTCTAAGTATACAAAGACTTGTACACAGAGAACTATAAAACCTGGCTGAAAGAAATGAGAGCAGACATCAATGTTGATGTCTGTATGACATCCCATGTTCATGGATCAGAAAACTTAATATTGTTAAGGTGACAATACTACCAAAAGAATCTACAGATCAATGCAGGTTTTTTTCAGAATAGAAAAACCCAGCCCAAAATTCACATGGATTCTCAAGTAAGCCCAAATAGTCAAAGAATCTTAAAAAGAAGAGCCAAGTTGGAGGACTTACACTTCCTTATTTCAAATCTTACTGAAAAACTACAGCAATCAAAACAGTGTGATCTGACATAAAGATGGACTTATAGAGCAATGGGATAGAATGGAGAGCCATAAAGAGACCCTCATATATATGGTCAAATGACTTCCAAGAAGGGAGCCACGACTACTCAATAGGGAAAAGACAGTTTTTTCAACAAACACTGCTAGAAAACTGCATATCCACATACAAAGGAATGAAGTTGAACCGTTCCTTTACTCCATATTCAAATATTAACTCATAACAGATCAAGATATAAACATAAGAGCTGAAAACTATGAGTCTTAATAGGAAACATGGGGGGAATCTTCATGACCTTAGGCATGTCGCTAAAAGCACAGGCAACAACAAAAATAAGCTGGATCTGTCAAAATTAAAAACTTTGGTGCATCAAAAGGTAAAATCAGGAGAGTGAAAAGACAATCCACAGAATGGGAAAAAATATTTGCAAATTATACATTTCATTAGGAATGCATATCAAAAACATAAAGAACTCCTACCACTCAACAACAAAAATCAAACAACCCACTTCAAAAATGGGCAAAGAATTGACAGATTTTTCAAAGATGTGCACATGGCCAACAAGAACATACAAAAATGTTTAACATTTTGTCACATGGCTCTGACCCAAATGACAGCACAATGAACCTCGCCATTGTCATTTAACATTTTGTCACGTGGCTCTGACCCAAACAACAGCACAATGAACCTCGCCATTGTCAGGCTGGGTGGAGTAAGCCTGCCATAGAAGGGCACAGATTCTACTTCTGAGAAGCTTCTACAGAGGGGAGAATGCAGTCCACAAGGGCTGGTGGGGGGAACAGCAAGTTATGCTTGGTGGTCCCAGTTTCCGTTTGGGACAGTGAGAAAGTTCTGGAGGCGTGTATTGGCCATGGTTATGCAACACTGTGAGTGTACTTAATGCCGTCACTGAATTGTCACTTAAAGATGGTTGAAACCATAAATTTTATGTTATATATATTTGGCCACGATGAAAATACTCAGAAAAGAAAGGAAAGGAGGCTCAGCAGCCCGGCCAGCCCAGCTGCTCCCCAGCTGACGGTGGAGACTGGACTTCTTCCTGATCCAGCCTACATTCGAGTGGGTCTCTTGGGCTGGGGTGCTCGTGTCCAGAGTAACCAGAAGGAGGCTTTAATCCCCAGAGAAGGAAGGTGAAGGAGGGGCAAGTCTCTCCCCTTCTTCAGGAGAAGGGAAAACGCTCATCCTATTCCCAGATGGGACTCCTAGGCTTTCACCCGAAGAAGTGTACGCTTCTAGAGCCAGGGAGTGAGTATGCAGTTACAACTAAGCATGCATGAGGCTCATGTGGCCGGGACTCATCTCGCCCATGAATGGGGTGTTTGCGCTGCGCTGCGGACAAAGAACCCCAGGCTTGGTGAGGCACTGGGACTGGCGCAGGTCTCAGAGGTACGACACATGAGAAAGTCAGGAACGGACTCCACGTCTGCCTGAATCAAAAGGGAGACGTCATCGGCCAGAGGCAGGGAAATGCTAGATAGAGAAGGGGAAGGTTCAGCCTCAGGCTTTGGCCCCAACTCACTGCACATCTTTGGTCCAGTCCTTCCAACTCTCTGGGCCTTGCTTCCTTCATCAGCAGAAAGAGGATGCAAATGTCTGCCTTTCAGGGGCTCGTGCTTGAGTCACTGTGATTCTGAATGACTCATTCAGGGGAGATTTATAGTGGCTGGTCTGAGTCCTCCCATGTGCCTGAGGTGAGCGCCCTGGGAGAGTCGCATTCTCTTGGTCTGATACATTTTCCTTCCCAGAATGTAAGGAAGTAGGCTCTCCAGGGAGAGTGAACACCCAGGGGGGAGGTGAGAGACCTGAGCTGGGCAAACAGCCACTTGGTGGCAGCATACAGGGGTGACTTCTCTTCCGGAAATGAGTAAGACTGAGAATTCTTTAAAAATCTTTGGAAGCCTAAGAAAAAATGAAACAAGACGGGATCGGGAGGGAGACAAACCAAAAGAGACTCTTAATGTCATAAAACAAACTGAGGGGGGTGGGGGGGGGAAAGGGGTTGGGAGAGGGGGGTGGGGTTACATTATATGTTTAAATTAAAAAAGCTTAAAAAAAAAAATCTTTGGAAGCCTAATGATCTCTGAGGAAAATCAGGTGGAGAAGCAGGGGAGTTTGGGGTTCCCATGGGAGAGCCGCACGAGGGAACCACAAAGCATAAAGGTGGGCCCTGGCTTTGACTTCAAGAGGCTGTGAACCGACCAGGGCGCCCCCCTCCCCAGTCTGAGCCCCTTACCCAGATGCCTAGCACCTCCTTCTGAGCTCTTCCAACAAAAATTTCCCACAGAACTGGAGGAGATGGCCAGGGGTGTGGCCAGGCTTCCTAGCGCTGGCCGGGGGGCAGCTCCTCCCCAGAGACAATGTCATTCCTGGAGTGCGGGGGGATGTTAGACAGCAGATGTGCTATGAACACCCCCCACCCCCAAGCCGCCAGGCAGTGGATGCAGATGTCCCAGGAGGGCAACAGCCCCACACGTCAGGGCAGCTGAGGCTAAGGCTGCCTGTGGAGGAGTTCACAGTCGTGGGGAAAGAGACAGGCACCCCGAGAGGCCTTTGGAGAAGCAAACGCCGATGCAGGGTGGTAGCATGAGAGAATGCACCAGGGAAACTGAGGCAGAGTGGCGCAGCCTTGTCCCCAAATGAAGCTGCCGTTCAGTCCACCCACGGTTGCCATGCAGGAGCCTGGGATCATGTGACCAGAGCTCCTGTTTTTTCCTAGAAACTCCAGTGATCTGGATACTTCCATGACGTCTGTGCAGCCGTCAAGACCATCTCGGCTCTGTGGCTGTAGCAAGCAGCCCCAGGCCTCAGCAGATGGAAAGAAAAGACTGTCTTCACGCCCATCCATACTCTGTGCAGTGTGGGACGCCCCTGGTCACCAGCATCACCCACTGTGACTCAGGTCCTGTGACATTCATGGGGAACATGTGGGGGCTGGGCCCGTGGATGCCGCTGGAGGAGCCTCCCTGTCCCAGGTGTCTCCATACCAAGGACAGAGGGCCAGCCCAGCCACATGCCCGGTCCCAGAAGAGACGCATCTCCTCTGCTCCCCGCTGGGCTGACTGTGGAACTAAGGGTGGCACTCAGAGGGAGGAAGTCCCTGCCAGGCACACAGCGAGCCACCCCATTAAAGCGCTTTGCTCAGCGTGCAGGCCACACAGACACACCTGCAGGGGGACTGTGTCCTGGGACCTGTGAGCCAGCTCTGACTGCCAGCCAGCAGCAAAGCTGGGAGCACATGGGCGCATGCAGGGACTGGCTCCTGGAGCCCGTGCCCCCTCCGCCCTTCCCCGGACTGCGCCTCTCCCAGAGACCCCGCCCCGTGGGCTCTACAACTGCTATCCAACATCCTCCTTGGTGCCTCCTGCCCTATCCCTTTCATCCACAGAGCAGGGACTCTGTATTTTGGAAGAAACAAGGAATTAATTCATGGGATCCCCATTTTTCAGGTACAAGTGACTTCAGACGACATGATTACCCACTTGCACAAGGCAAGTTCTGCAGCAAGCACTGGCTGATCCCTCCGCCAGGCTTGGCACTGCCTCATGGCCAGAACAGCCCCACTCCATCCTTGGGGCAGCCCTGAGGTCGACACTCCAGCACCACCACCCCAGTCTACAGATGGGGAAACCAAGTCACAGAGGAATTAGGAACTTGCCCTCAGCCACCATGGGTCCTGGAACAAGGCAGGGCACGACTGTCAATGCCTGCAGCCCACTATGCCATGACCCTTGGGGGTCATGCCCTCCCACCTGGGGCTCAGGGACCGCCCAGCTTGTATCTCCCTCACTCCCTGGGAACGGCACCGACTGGCTGCTCCTGGGTATCTGCAGGGGACCTTGGCTCCTGGGAGTCACCCCAGCCCCTCACAGCTCCTGATACTTGCTGGGGGCTGCCCTCACCATCCTCATCGCCTGGTAAAGGAGAGTGGCACCCACCTCACCAACTGGCCATCTGAGACCGCCAGCGGGAGGAGGCTGTGCTCCAGCCAGACCTCCAGACTGCAGCCCCTAGGGGAGGCCTCTTGCTGGGGCCCCTGCACCCAAGGGGTAATGGATTTGGTGAGGAGAGAACACCAGTCCATTGGATCGTGTGTGTGTTAAGAGACACAGAACATGAATGTCCTGTTTTAAACGTTTTTAAGTCGAGGGTCATCAAGCACATCCTTGGGATTCCACAGCAATGATAAAAATGACATTTTCATCCCGCAAAACTGTGTCCCTAGTAAGCACTCATGCCCCGCTCTGCTCCCCTGGCCCCCAGCGCCCAGCTGACTTTTTGCCTCTACGATCTAGTTACTTTAGACATGCCCTGCAATACATCCTTTTGTGGCCGGCTTCCTTCACAGACCACAGTGTCCTCGAGGTTCCTCTGCACCACAGCAAGCAACACGATCCTCCTGCTTACGGCTGTGTGGCAGTCCACGGCACACACACACCACGGCTTGTCCGTTCGTCCACAGATGTACGTACACACGTGCACGCCATGGCCTGTCCTTTTGTCCACAGATACACACACACACGTGCATGCCATGGCTTGTCTGTTCATCCACAGACGCACACACACACGTACACCACGGCTTGTCTGTTCGTTCACAGACGCACACATGTGTGCATGCCATGGCTTGTCCGTTCGTCCACGGATGCACGCACACATGCGCACACCACAGCCTGTCCGTCCATCCACAGACACATGAACACACGTGCATGCCAGTTTGTCCACTCGTCCACGCATGCACACACACACGTGCATGCCACATCTTTTCTGTCCGTCCACACTGTGGCCATGAAGAGCAGGGGCGCCATGAACGTGCGCGTGCAAATGCCTGCCCTCAGTTCTTCCGGGGGTACACCCACAAATGGGGTTAGTGCATCATAAAACAATTCCATCCTCAATTTGTTGAGGAAGAGAAGCATGTTCTTATATGGCGTTCCTAGTAATTCATATTGAGTATAGGAAAGTGGGAAAAACATAGTCAAGAAAAAAAGAACACCAAAAATGACTGGTTTTTTTCAGCTTCACAGAAGAAAACTGCTACTACCATGTGTGGGGCCCCCTCTGGAGGTGTGAACACGCCTCCACCCCATCCATCCGGCTCTGCTCCCGTCTTGCCCTCCCTGAGCACGATCGCCCACTGGCCAGTCACCAGGCCCCGCGTGCCTTGCAGGTGCTGGGGCCCAGCCACTCGAGTCATCTAGAGAATATATTCGAGCTGTCGTGTGGAGTTGAGTTTCTTTTGGCACACGCCGGGGACTGACAAAAATATTCACGTCAAAACATTTCTGGTGCAAAATTTATGAAAGCATTTGAATTCAGCCTGGGCATTTTTTCCTTTTTCCCTCTCCTCCTCCCCTGCCTTGTCCCAAGTTGGGGGTGGGGAGAAGAGATAGAGTCCAGATGTTGGTGAGAATGACTCCCTCCTCTCCCTCCCCCAGCCCCTCTGGCCAGAGGGACGTTGGAATCAATGGCCACTGTGTGTCCACAGGAGCACAAAAGGCTGGTGTGGCCGGGCCCGGGGCCCTCCTGGCCGGCCATGCCCGGCCTGCCATCCGCCCCTAACCCCGGGGTCGGGGTAATTGTCTGCAGAGGCGGCCTGGGGCGGGGGCAGTAATGATTTAGGCAGGATCTATTTCACTGCAAGCCTTTTCTACTCTGAAGACGCCTAATCGAAAGTAATCTGAAAATTAGGGAAAATAAAAACCATGCCCACCGTTACATAAATACCCATTTCCTTGCACTGGCTGCTCGAAACCACCTCATTCCAGAGCAGCGTGATGTTTCCCTGATGGGCGAGGCCAGGCTGGGGGCTTCTGATCCTCTCCGCCCGCCTGCGGCTCCCACGGGGCTCCTGGAGCAGGGGATAGAAGCCGCCTTGGCATTGTTGTCCAGGTCCCCGTGGGGCCAGGCCCTGAAGACCTCATGTGTAGCCAGGGGATGGGGGGTGGGCGGGGGGACAGCTGTGCTGGAAGTGGCCTGTGGGACACCCGGTTACTCTTCCCCCATGACCGCCATCTCGTCAAGACTGTCCAGGCCACCTCTCCTCTGGGGTCACTCCTTGGCTCTCAGACCCTCGCAGCCCAGAGGCCCCAAAGGCCTTTGCCAGAGCTGCTCCAGATGCCATGACAGCCCCTGGCCTGGGTCTGTGCTCGCCCTAGGCCTTCTGTCTAGGCCTGGCCTAGGTGAAAAGTCACGCTCTCAGAGCAGCCCTCCCTGACTCCCCGTCACAGGACCCCTCCCTGCGAGACTGGCCTGTCCTGCCCAGGGTCTTGCCTCTTGAGACATGTCCACATGTGAGCCCGATCGCCACAGCTGGCACTCGACATGTAATAATGGGGTACAGTGGTTTACCAAAGGTGGGAGCTCTGCCAGGGAGGAAAACCCGGATCCAGTCCTGCCTATACCACCTGCCTGTCGCCTCGCAGGCCATTGAGCAGGGACAGGCACAGCACAGCAGATGGTGGGACTCAACATGACTGCAAATCCTCTGGTGTTCCCTCAAAAAGTGAGATCTCCCCTTGGATGTGCTGCTGCACTTGTGATAGAGAACTTCCAGAAGGTTCTGTAAGGCTCCAAATATTCAAGTCTTCCAAGTCAGACCCCACTTGGGATGCTGGGACATGCTCTCTGGGCCAAGCCAAGAGCTGTGCGTGGAGGTGGACAGGCATGCAAGCAAGGGACGCAGTGCCTGGCTAGGACAGAAGCTTCTGGTGTTGGGTGGAGGCTGGACGAGGGGACCTTCCAGCTCTCTGGCCCCTGGGAGACAGGACAGCTCAGGGGTCCCTGCCTGGGCCACACACAGCCCCACCCTCACCACGGTCACACCCACACCCTGGGATTCCCCGCCTGAAACATAGTCATCACCTGTCCCGATGTCCCCAACTTGACCAGCCCCTTCCCCAGGCTGGCCCAGGGACTTGGCTCACAGCAGCCCATGGTCAGGTATACTGGGCATGGGGGTGCTCACCAGCTCACAGAAGGCTGGGTTGGAGCCGTGATGGCGGGGGTTCCAGGGGCCAGCGGCTGTGGAGGGGGATGACCATTACGGAGGGGCGAGGGAGGGAAGGAAGGGACTGAGGGAGCAAGAGAGGGATGCCGGGCAGGTGTGTACAACATGGCTACACACCCCCTCCTCTGGGTCCCAGGAGGCCACCCCACATCTGTCCCTTTCCATGTGCTCAGGGGACCCCTGCCCCTGCCTGGGATGGACCCCGGCCCATTCATGCTTCCCCAGGGCCCCAAGGGGGGCAAGGCATCCTATGGTCCCTCCCATTTCTACTTGGAACCTGACGCTGCATCCGGGGGCAGCAGCCAGGGCTGCCCAGAGCAGGGTGTGGGCTCTGGGAAGCCAAGTAGGGTCCCCATGTCAGTCCATTCCTGGCCATTCCTGTGACTCCCCACCCCATTCCTTCAGGCTCCCAGAGGCAGAGATCAGCCCCTCAAGGGGCCTGATCCCTCTCCCTGGGGCTTGCTGGGCCAGGTTGTGGGAATTCGGATGCTGCCTTTGGAATGGCCCACCTACAGTATGGCTTTGGTTAAAATGTCCATCTGAATGCCCTGTGCCCAGGCCAAGGTTCCCCAAGCGGCATAGGCTCCACCCCAGTCCGGTGAGGGCAAAGGCACACATTGTCAGCACTGGCCTCAGAAGACTCCCCCTGGGAGCTCTGGAAAGGCAAATGGCACATCCCAGGTAAGCATGGCTGGGGTTTCCTGGAGTGCAGGGCCAGCAGGGAGGCAGCAAATGGCAGGCCTGGCTGTGGGGCCTGGGTGAGCTGCCCACGGAGCCCAGGCAGGGGGCTTTCCTGAGGGCCCAGGACCCAACATGAGTAAGAGCTAACTGGGAGGGATGGGGTGTCCAAAGGCCAGAGACCCACGGCAGCTGCGTGCTCCCTTTCCCCTTCAGGAAGCCTCACCTCTCCTCGGTGCCCCCCAGTGTGGGGACCTGACGGGCGCGTTGACCCTGTGGGCTTTGGGGTGGGCACTGTGGGGGCAGGTAGGGGCCTGGGGCTGGGCAGTAGTTGGAGGGCGGGCCACGGGAAGGCCCCCGGAGCCGGCGCTGTGTTGCAATTACCCGTAAGCCTGGTGTTTACACGGGGGTTTTACAGAGAACTCAAAGCATATCTTCCTGTTGCTTTGGCAGCAAAGGCGTATCAAGTGAGTGTTCAAAAGGGCCGAACCACGTTTGCAAAAATAAAAACCAAATGGCTGAGTAATTTCCACCAGAGAAGGACTCACTCTTGCAATTGCACGGTCTATTTAGTGTGCTTTCATAAAACCTTTTAACGAATCAGCCCTGAACCCGCACGCCGGGCTCACCCCACCTGTCAGACTTGCGTTTCCAAACATAGGTATGTCTCCCCAGGAGATTGGATGCAGGTTTCCGTCCTCATGGGGAGCCCAAGTCCCTGGCGCCCTTCAGGACAGGGCTGTGCACCACAGCCACAGTGCTAGCTGGAGTGGTGGTCCCCCAGAGGAAACCTGGTTGGGGGCTGTGGCGGGGGGGTACGTGGGGGCTCACTTGGCCTGAGGAATCAGGGAGAGCTTCCCGCAGGAGGAAGCGCCTGAGCCACAGACTGGAAGGGAAAGTAGGAGTGGACAGACCAGGAGTGAGGGAAGGCCTTGCCGGGGAAAGGGCCCTGAGAGAGGACTGGACACGGGCCTGAGGCGGGTCCATGCGTCGGGCACAGTGGCCCAAAGGAGACAAGAGGAGATGTGCTTGGTGTAGAAGGTTTCATTCTGGAGAGCCAGGCCGTGTGGCCGCCATTAGCAGGGCAGGACGTCGGCCTCTGAGGAGGGGGAGACGTGCCAGGTGTTTTCAGCCCACCTACCACGTGCACAGAACTCACGACACTGACCCACCACAGTGAGGCCCCAGCGCTCCTGCCATCCTGAGAAGTGCCCTGTCCCAGCCCCAGGGGCCTGCAAGAGACCTGCACGCAAAGTCCGCCACACCCCGTGAGTCCTTGATTGCAAGGGCCCAGACTTGACTCCTCGTGGTGCTGAGAAGAGTCCCACGGTCCAGGCGCACTCACCTGCCACCTGCGCTGTTTCCAGTTGGAGCGAGGCACATCGCCGTGGCTGTGGCCACGTCTCTGGGCACGTGTCTGAGGACTAGGAAGCTGGCTTGGGTCCTGGGGTCGCTGTGGGTTCGCCTTCGTGAGAAACTACCAGAACGCGTACCACCTGCCAGACACGAGCCCCAGGTGCTTCACGTTCCCTTAACCCACAGTGAGTGTCCTGTGACGACTGTGACTCACACTTCCCTGCTAGCACCGCCCCACGTGCGGCTGGGCCCTCAGGACGCCTTCCTCTGAGAAAGGACTTCCAGATCTTTTGCCCCTTTTGCTCTGTCATATTGAGTTTAAGACTTCGTTCGTTCTATGTTTCGGATATAGAAGTCCTATTTAGATTTTTTTTCCCTCTGAACTTTGCTTGCCTTTTCTTTTTAACTTTTTACTTTAAAATAATCATAGATTCAAAGCAGGTTGCAAAAAAAAAATGTATGAGGAGGAAGTGCGGTACACCCATCACCCAGCCTCCCCCAGTGCCAGCACAGGCGTGACAGGAACACCTCCCAGAAGCAAGGGGCATCCCGTCTTCCTGCAGAGGGGCCCGCTAACGCCAGGACGCACTTGCCTCTCCACATCCACGTGTGGAAGGCCTCTGGGCTGTTTCCAGATTCTAGCTATGACAGATGAAGTTGATATGAACATTCCTGTGCAAATTTCTATGTGAAAATAAATTTCGATTTTCTGGGATAAATGCCCAAAAGTGTAATTGCTGGGTCTTCTAGTAATTCCACTAATAGGTTTAACAGGAACTGCCCTCGTAGTGTGCAGGGCAGGCGCAGGGTTCCACACTCCCGCCAGGAACGAAGAAGGGCCCGTTTCCCGGCCTCCTTGCTGCTCGTGGTATGTCACCCGACTTTGTCCCAGCTGTCCTGAGAGGCGTAAAAAGATCACATTCGCTGGTGGATGCTGATGTTGAGCCTTTGCTGACAAGGCTCTTGCCCTCTGTGTACCGTCTTTTGTTGATTTCTGCCCGAGCATGCGCCCGTCTCCTAATGGATGGTTCCTGTTCACCCTGGGGTGCTGAGACGCCTTTCTATGCTGCAGATACTGGTCTTTTGTCATATATGCGGCTTGCAGGCATTTTCTCCCCGTCTGGAGACACCTGTTCTTCCTGGTCATAGAGTGTCTTTCAATGGAGGAGCCAAGTTTCTATTTTTGATCAATTTTCCTTTTATGGATCTTTTTTGGGGGGGATCATTCTTTTGATATGAAGCCTAAGAACGCTTTGACTACTCTAGGTGCCAAAGATTTTCTCCTGTTGTTTTTTTTTTTCTTAAAGTTTCCTGGTTTACATTTTATGTTTAAATCTATGATCCATTTTGAGCTGGTGTCCGTGTCAGGCATGCGGTCTAGGTCGGGCTCCTTGGCTGCCTAGGGATGACTCATCACCCCAACACTGTTCGTGGAAAGGCTCTTTTTTCCCCTCTTTGCTCCTTTAGCAGCCACCCCATCCTTGGTGGGGCTCCTGCTGGGTCCCTGTTGTGTCTGGTTGATCCCTGGGTCTGTACCCCCAGGACCACCCCATGCCCTTTGCTGTGGCAACAGAGGCATGGTCCCTCCTGGTCCCACTGCATAATCACAGGTATTCATTCCTGGGGGCGGCCGTGACAAAGTGCCACAGACTGGAGACTTAAACAAGAATTTATTCTGCCTGAGTTCTGGAGGCTGGAAGCCCCAGATCAGGGTGTCACTCGGGGGGGGGGGGTCCTTCTGCAGCTGAGAAGGGGGCTCTGCTCTCCCCTTGGCTTGGGGGTAGCATCCTCATCCTGTGTCTGTCTCCCAAGTTTCCCTATACACCAGCTGCTGAGGATTAGGGCCATCGTAATCCCCTCTATTTCACTTGGCCACCTCTCTAAAGACCTTATATCTGAATAAGGGCACATCCTGAGGCAGAGGGAGGGGGGTAAGGGTGTCAACACATGAGTTGTGTTGTGTCTGAGGGGAAACCATCCAACCCCTAACACTTCTTCAAGGTGTTGCCTTTCCATGTGAATTTGAGAATGGGCTTGTCTATGTTTCCCAGAAACCGTCTTAAGGCTTTGATAGGAATTTCACCGTATCTACAGAGAGGTCTGGGGAAGACTTACTTCTATACCATGCTGGGTCTCTGATCCCTGAGCGTGGTGTCGCCTTCTCCATTCATGGCCTTTGGTTTCTTTTATCCACATTTTATCATTACCAGCATTTCAGATCCTATGCTCATTCATCAAACTTATACCTAAGTATTTTATTCTCTTTGGAGTGAGTATAAATGGTATCATGTTAATTTCCACTTTCAAATGTTCATCATTACTGTAAAGATATACACTTGACTTTTGTATTTTGACTTTTATTCTCCGACCTTGCTGAACTCACTTATTACTTGAAGGGCTGGTTTGCTTTCTGTAGCCTCCTTTCAATTTCCAACGTAGACAATCACATCATCTGCAAACAGTGACAGTTTAATTTCTTTCCCTCCAGTTGTACAGACAGTTGAGGGAGACTACCCCTCTAATTCCTAGTTTGCTGAAGTTTTTGTTTTTAATAATGGATGTGCGTTAAAATTTTGTCAAATGCTTTTCCTGCTTGAATTGGTATCATCATATGATTTTTCTTCTTTAACCAGCTGCTGTGGATTAAGTATTGACTGATTTTAAAATATGGAACCAGCCGTGCATTCCCTGAATTATCCCACTATGAGAGTAGGATTTTGGTTTCACATTGCTGGATTTGATTTGGTCATATTTTGTGGGTGGTTTTTGCTTCTAAAATCATGAGAGGGATTAGTATTTAGTTGTCTTCTGGTATACTTTCTGTTTGGCTGCCAGGAAGCTCCTGGCCTAGTAAACTGTGCTGGGAAGTGTTCCCTCCTCTTGTCTGAAAGAGATTATGTGCAAATGGTGTTAATTCTTCATTAAATGTTTGTTAGAATTTTCTAGTGAAATCATTCTGGCCTGAGGATTTTTTTCAGGAGCTTTTAAATTACCCATTCAATTTACTCAATAGTTATAGGACTAGTCAGCTTGTCTCATTCATCTTGGTTGGACTTCAGTCATTTGTGGTGTTGTAGGAATTGGTGCATTTATTCTAAGTTGTCAAATTCATGATCATAAGTTTTATTCAGTATTTCCCTGTAATGTTTCAGTGGCTACAGGGCCTCTGGTGATGCCCTGCTTCATTCTTCTGTCAGAGATTTGGGTCTTCTCTGTGTGTGGCTTAGTCAGTCCTGCTAGAAAAGCACCAACTTTAATGAATTTTTCATTAATTTTCTGTATTATCTTCCTCTTTGCAGTCTCATAGATTCCTACTCTTATTCTTTCCTTTCTCTCGATTGCCTTGGATATATTTCGTTCTTCTTTTTGTCACTTCTGGGAGTACAAACGTAGATTATTTCTCTGAGGACTTTTCTCATTCCTAATGTAAGCACTTTGTGTTACAGATTTCCCTGTCTGCATGGCCTTCACTGTATCCTGCAAACTTTGGCATGCCACGTTTTTGTTTTTATTTTAATTTTTATTTATCTATTTGACAGACAGAGATCACAAGTAGGCAGAAAGGCAGGCAGAGAGAGAGAGGAAGGGAAGCAGGCTCCCCGCTGAGCAGAGCCCAATGTGAGGCTCGATCCCGCGACCCTGGGATCATGACCTGAGCTGAAGGCAGAGGCTTTAACCCACTGAGCCACTCAGGTGCCCCGGCATGTCACATTTTTATTCTTCACCTAGTTCTTCTCACTTTTGTATTTTCTTTGAGACTTCCTTTTTGTGGCACGGATTACCTAGAAATGTATTAATTACTTCCAAGTGTTTGGACATGTTACTTTTGTCTTCACCTTATTGATTTCCCAAATGAATTAATTATTGTCCAAGAACATGCTCTATGTGATTTCCATTCCTTCAAACGTGTTGAGGTTAGTGTTACGGCCTGTCCTGGTAGATGCCCACAGCTGTGCAAAAAGGATGTGTATTCCACCATATTGAATAACAGCTCTGTGTCTTGCTGAGTCTCTTTCTCCTTCAGCTCTTCTGGGTTTCGCTCCATGTACTTGGGAGATATGCTGTTTGGTGCATAAACATTTAAGATTGCTGTATTTTTCTTGGTGCATTGGTGCTTCTCTCATTATGTAATGTCTCTCCCTGTCCCTGGTAAATTTTCCTGCTCTGCATGCTACTGTGGCATTGATATAGCCAGTTTTCTTTTTTTGTGATTTAATGTTTGGAACACATATATCTTTTCCCATCCTTTTATTTTCCACCTATCTGTGTTACTATGTTTCAAGTGAGTTTCTGGAGAGCAGCTGGAAACTGGAATAGTTTTTGTCCATTCTGCCAATCTGTGTCTTTTAACTGACATACTGAGATCATTTTCATGTAAAGCAATTATTTCTATATTACAGCTTAAGTTTGTCACTGTATTATTATTTTTTTCATTTGTTCCTTTGGTGTCTATTCCTCTGCTTTTTTTTTTCTTGTTTTTCTGTGGGTTACTTGAACATTTTTGAGGGCTCCATTATGATGTTTTATGGTCATTTTGAGCCTGTATAGCTAGCTTTGTTAATGGTTGCTCTGGGTACTACCACACATGGACATTAGTCATCACAGGCCAGTGGTGGAGATATTTTACCAGTTTCAGTGAAGTGCAGAAACCTTATTTCTGTTCAGATTTCCTCTCCTCTCCCAAATTTTAAAATGCAATTTTCTGAATTATTTCCTCTATACACATGGAGCACAACATCCAAGGGTGCCTGATGAATGAAACCCTTGTTGAGGTGAAGTGATTACTTCTTGTTTACTTGTATTTTTGCCTATTCTGTCGTTCCTCCTTCCTTTCTGAAGGTCTGGGCCTCCTTCTGTTGGAGAGCTCCCTCACATGTGCACCAACAACAAACTGTCTCTGTCTCCAGACCTCTGAGAGAGCCTTTCTTTCCCTGAAGGAGAGTTTCACTGCCACTAGGATGTGAGGTGGGCGGTCCTTTTCTCCATGAGCTCCACTGTCAGCCAGGAACTCTGCTGTTGCCTGAGGTGGCTCTTCTTGGCAGGCAACACGCTATTTCTCTCTGACTTCTGAAAAAGACCTTTTCTTTGCCCGTATTTTCACAAGTTTAGTTCCAGTGTATCCTGGTCGGTGTCAGTTTCTTTGGGTTTCTCTTGCTTGGCATTTGCTTGGCCTCTTGGATCTACAGGTTTATGTCTTTCATGTGGCTCATGTTTGCATGTTCTTGTTAGAAACTTACACATAGCAAAATATTTTTATTTTGATGATGACTGATTTGTCAGTTTTTAGCGTTATGTTTTGTTCCTTTTGTGTCTAAGAAATCTTTGCCTATACAACTATGTGAAGAACTCCAATGCTTTCTTCTAGAAGATGTGTAGTTTTAGCTTCTAAGTTAAGTCTCTGACCCATTTGGCCTTAATTTGTTTATGAATGAGATGAGGCCCAGGGTTCAGATATCTAGTTTTCCAGTAATATTTCTTGAAAAGACTCTTCCATGTTGAATTGCCATGGAAATTTTGTGGAAAATCAGTTGAACATATATATACATGTGAATTCACTTATAGATGTTTCATCCAGTTCCATTTTTTCTGTATCTGCTACATTGTTTTGTTTACTTAGCTGTAAAATAAGGCTTTATAACTTTATGTCAAGTTTTGAAATCAACCAGTGTTAAGTTTTGTTTGTTCATTCAAGTCTTTGACTTCTCTCAGCAGTTTCTGTAGTTTCCAGTATATAGGTCTTGCAAATATTCTTGTTCAATTTATTCCCAAGTATTTTATGTTTTTACACTACTGTGGCAAGTACTGCTTTATAAGTTCACTCTCTGGTAGTTATTGCCAGCACATAAAAAATACAGTTGATTTCTAAACACTGATCTTGTATCTTGTGACCTTTGCCAAACTGTCCATTCATCAATTTTTCCTCTTTCTTTTGTTGGGCATTATACAAGAAACTGATTTATGCTATGGGTCTTCAGTCAAATGAGTTCCAGTAGCTCTTTATAGATTCCTGAGGGATTATTAAGGTTCATGATCTATGAATGTTCTCTGGTCTGTAGACCTTTTATTCTCTCTTTTGCCTTATCACAGTTGCTAAGTACACTCCTGAATGAAAGTGGTAAGAAGGTTCTATTCTGTTTTTAGGGGGAAATACCTTTCCTTCTCTCTATAAATAGATGTCTTTTATCAGGACACCCATTGAAGACATTACCTTCTATTTCCAGTTTCCTGAAGATTTTTTGTCCTCAATGGGTACTCAATTTTTCCTTTACTTTTAGTCTACTGAGATTATCATATAGCACATATTTTTCTTCTTTATTCTTTTAATACGGTGAATTACATTAATTGATTTGAGACTTTTAGACTTACTTCACCTTCCTGAGATAAACCCCACTTAAACAATGATTTTTTAATACATATTGCTTTGTATTTGGTTGCTGATACTTTATGGAGAATCTTATGTCTGTATTCATAAAGGATATAGAGTTTATAGGTTTTTTTTTTAATAATTTCTTTGTAATGTCTCTATTTTGACATCCTGGCAATGCTGGCCCCCCAAAATGAGATAAGAAGCATTGCCTCATCTTGTATTTTTTGAAAGAGTTTGTAAATCTTTTTGAAATGTCTCTAGAATTCACCAGTAAAGCCACTGGGGCCTGGAAATTTTTTGTGGGGAAAGGCTTTTTAATTATGAATTCAGAGTTTTTATACTCAGAGGACTAATCCAATTTCTTATCTTGTGCAGCTCTGGTTATTTATATCCTTCAAGGAACTTGTCCATGTTATCTGTAGAACTTATTTCATAAAATTGATCATAATATTCTTTCATTCTTTCAATGTCTATAGGGCCTGTAGTAATGACCACTTTTCCATCTGTAATTTTAGGACTTGGTATCTTCTCCATGTTTTTTCTTAGACTGTCTAGCTAGAGGTATATCAATGTTTTTGATCCTTTTAAAGAACTAATATCTGGTTTCACTAATGTTCTCTATTGTTTGTCTACTTTCTACTTCATTGCTTTTTTCCCATTTTTTAGTTTAAATTCAATTAATTAACATATGATGTATTATTGATTTCAGAGGCAGAGGTCAGTGATTCATCAGCCTTATATAATACCCAGTGCTCATTACATCATGTGCCTTCCTTAATGTCTATCACTCAGGTACCCCGTCCCCCTGCTTCCCTCTCTTCCAGCAATCCTCGGTTTTTTTCTTATGATTAAGAGTCTCTCATGGTTTTTCTCTCTCTGGTTTCATTTTGTTTTATTTTCCTCTCTTCCCCTATAATCCTGTTTTGTTTCTTAAATTCCACATATTAGTGAGATCGCATAATTGTCTGTCTCTGACTTATTTCGCTTAGCATTATACCTTCTAATTTCATTCAACTTCATTGCTTTTTTTCATGTGAATATATAAGGTAAAGCTTAAAGCAGTCTACTGAAGTAAAGTTAAGAATTTAGAAAACTTGGGTCACCTGGGTGGCTCAGTTGGCTAAGTGTCCAACTAGTGATTTGGGCTCAGGTCATGATCTCAAGGTCATGGGTTTGGGTCCCACATCAGGCTCTGCACTCAGCAGGAAACGCGCTTGAGATTCTCTCCCTCTGCCCCTCCCCTACTTTCTCTCACTATTTCAAATAAATAAACCTTTTTAAAAAATTCAGAATTCAGTCACACTAGCCACATTTCAAGTGCTCAATTGCATTATATAAACATTTCTATCTTTGCAAATAATTTCACTGGATAGCTCTGTTCTCGGGGGTGGGAGGTCTATTCCTCAACTGGTTCCATCTCTCTTAGCAAGACATTTCTGAAAGCTTCATGGGCAGGCCAAGTCGTCCTATAACCAATCCTGTTCTCCTGATAAACACAGCCTTGGCCTCAGCTCAGGCCTTATGGCCATCTCCCTTCAACCTGGTCCCTCTGCTTCCTCCCAGCCCTAACTGTCTGTTCTCCACCTCTGCTTCCAGAAGGAGCTTCCAACACAGACATCTGTCCCTGCACCAACCTGCTCAAATGGCAATACTCCCACTGCCTGGAATCCCAAAGGACTTCCCAGTGGGGCATGATCTCTCTCCCCCATAAGCCTGCATGACGGTTTAGATAGGCCACCAAGTCACTGGTGTCACATTTCAGTCATCTACTAGTCTGTAGGCAGATGGAAAGAGGGACAATGCTACCAGCCCCAGAGGTGCTTGCTCACTTCTCTTGGGCTTGGTCCATGGCCTAAGCCCCAGAGCTCAGATTCCCCACAGCCACCCAGGAAAACAGGTTCATGCTATTTGAGACCAGCTGAGTTTGGGGTGTGAGACAGAGCATCCAGGAGGGCATGAGGTCCCCATCAGGAGTATGAAGGATTGAGGGCACTGGTCTGGAATGGGCTTGGGGACTAAGACATTAGGACCTAGAGTCTTGTACTTTTCAATCTGGGCTCCCACAGGCCCCAAGCCTGCCTGGACAGGTCAGCCCAACTCATTACAGAAGTAGGGACTGGCACCTCTCCCTGCCGACCTAGCAATGCCCCTGACAGCCTGCCCTTCAGCTCCCCAGCCATGAATCACAGTGGCCTCACAGGAGGAAGCAGCGATAACCCCAGGTCCCAGAAGGGCCACCCTCTGTTCTGTCCTAATCCACCCTGCAGGGGAGGGCTCAACACAGCCCTCTCCACTCCTGCCACCCGCCTGTCTGCACAGCCCAGCCCCATCCCCAGCACCACACATCCATCTACCTAGAGCCCCCTTCTCACAACCTCCCTCCCCACTTTCCCATCTCTCTCTCCTCCCAGGTGCCTGGTTTTTCAGCCCACCTGGCTCTCCCACAGCCCGGCAGCCACTGAGCCCCAGCACCCAGCAGAGGGTGGGGTTGGAGACTGTCCTTAGGAGGGACATAGGCTGGGACAGGACCACTTTGACCATCCAGCAGATGCCCTGAGAGGATGGAGAGAAGTGGGGAACCCCATAGGCACTTCGTGGGGAGCCACAGAAGGTGACTGAGCTGGACAGCAATCAGAGAAGACAGTGTATGAGGCTGAATGTGGAAATCAGAAGAAAGGAAATCAGAGACAGAGACAAGGCAGGGCCAGTGTGGGGGGAGGGTCCCCGGGGGGCCTTAGGGCTGCTGGTAGGGGGGTCCCAGGGAGGTAGGGCTGGTGTGAGGGGAGGGGAGTCCTGGGAGGGGGGGTCGAGGACAAGTAGTATGCGGGGGTCTCAGGGAGCCAGGGCTGGTGTGGGGGCGGTTCCTGGGGAAAGCTGAGGGTGGCTGCTGTAGGGGGTCCCAGGGAGGGCTGGGGGGGGGCGATGTGGGAACTTCTGGGACAGCTGAGGGAGCCGCCAGGTGCTATGGTCTGATCTGACAGAGCCAGAACCGACCCAGTCCAGGAGCGCAGTCCAGGAGAAGGACCCCCAGGATCCAAAGGACAAAGGAGCAGGGGCTTGGAGCAGCTGCGTGGATGTGGCCGCCCTGGAGGAGGGTCCATTTCACAGGGAGGAAGTCGAGGCCCACAGAACCAAGATCCTCCCTCTCCTTCCTACAAGCAGGCACATCCGCTGTTTGGGAAATGCAGTTCGCGGGGGGCCAGGAGGGACTGCAATCTTGAAATAACCCTGGATAGAGCTGGGGGGAGGCCGGCGGGTGCTCAGGCGGACAATTAATTACGAGGATCCCTCTCTGAGCCGGGTGTTTACGTGCATGCTGGTCTGTTTGGGGCCTGCAAATCCGTGTCAGATGTTAATGGAACAGCATCATTTTTCTGCGGAGGTGGCATCCCCAGGGATGTTTGGATGAGGCAGTCGGCGGGACTCAGCCTGGGAAAGGCAAGCCAGCGGCCCAGGAGGGAGGCCATTTGTCAGGCTGCCCGACAGCCCGGCCACCCCACCCAGGTCCCTCTGTCCACCAGGCTCTGGGGATGTGAAAAGTAAGGATCTACTCAGAGAAGGAGGAGACTACGGGGCGGATGTGAGTCTAACTGGGCACTGACACAGCAAACACATGTCCCTGGGCCATGCTGGGCCACGTGAGGCCACCTGCATCCCGCTGGAACAGGACCCCAGCGCGGGCACTCTGCTGCAGGCTGTGGCAGCGAGGATGGAGGGTGAGCCAGTGGGGACACACTCCCACTCAGCTCCAGCTGCCGCCCCTCCTCTGTCCTTCTGCTCACTGTCAGCGGAAGGAAGAGGTGCACAGACAGAAAGTGACTGGCCAAGATCACATGGCCAACAGGCCCTTGGGGTGGGCAGGCCAGTGGCCCCTCTGTGTGGGGAGGGAGCCGAGGCCTTCCCTGAGGTCCCACAGCCAGGTACAGGGTGCCCCCCGACGACTCCTCAAGCCAGTGATATTGCCACTCATCAAGGCAAGCATTTTGGGCCAAGTTCAGGAAGGGACGAGACCTTGCAGGAACCCTGGTCCTGCCAAGCTCTCCACCTACACTGTGCCCCACTATACTTTAGGAAGATCACTCTTGTCCCAGGGTCTTTGCACAAGCTGTTCCTGCAAACCCAACATGTACCTCAGGTCCTCTGCTCAAAGGCCATCTCTCAGCCCCACAGTCCAAGTCTCCCATCCATTTGCTGAGGCGGAGGCACAGTGGTAAGCGATTAGCAGTGGGAAAGCTTGAAGCACCCTGCCCAGCACACAGTAGGCACTCAGGAAAGGCAGCCACACTGGCAGTATGGTATTTGATAGGAATCTTACGCCACTGTTATCACTGGGAATTACTGTCACGCAGACTTGCTTTCATAGGACTAGGAACCTGCCTGGATTTTTACGCCAGTAGCATCCTTTTTAAACCCTGGACAGGTTGCCCTCTTGATTCTCCTTTCTACATCTAAGGAGGGCAGAGACTCCCTGCAAAGGATCTGCCTCAGTCTCCCTATCTGCAAAGAGGGCTCTTTGGTCAGGGCTGTGCAGAGTGGGATGGGCATGGCCCAGAGGGGGAGGCAGGCTTGAAGGTCCCTGTGTAGCCTTCAGAACTAGAGACCCTCATGGTGGAGGGGAGAGCCAAGCGAGGGGATGGCACCAGTGCCCTTTACAAGCTCCAGGTGCCACAGCATAGCCTGGCCGTACTGCCTTACCCAACTTTGAGGCCCCTGCTCCAGCCATCATCAGATGGCACCCCACCTTGCCCCAACCTCAGGGCCTTTGCACAGCAGCTCCCTTCTCTCTGCCCTGGCACAACTCCTCTCTAGGGACCCAGGAACTGTCCTGCCTGGACCTGAATCCCAGCTCCACCAGCTGCGAGACTGTGTGTCTCAGTTTCCCCACTGTAAGATAAAGACAGTGCTAGGACCTTCCACAGAGGACAGCTGCAAGTGTGAGCCCACCAATACATGGCTGGTGCTGACACAGGCCCTGGCACCCCATCCGCTTACGCAGTTTAGGACGACGCCGACCGGACCATGCTTCACCCCTTGCCTGCACTGCAGCGCGCTGACCACTCACCTCTCTGGAGCGGGTGCTGTCCCCTAGGCCAGGAGCCCCAGGGCCAGCGCCATCTCCACCCCCACGCACACCAGAGCTAACGTGACCATCGCCCGCGGAGGCTGGTTCCCGGCCCTCCCCTGCCCCCTCGTGGTCACTCTCGGTATTTCCCCAAGGCACCAAGGGGGACCCTTCCTTCCTGCTCATTTTGGGACTGGCTCCTCCCCAGGCTCCAGGCAGCCAGGGAGGCAGTGGTGCAAAGTAGACCAAGTTGCCCCCAGTGCTGAGGTCCCGCCTGCATGGACACGACTCCTGGGGGGAGGGCGGGAGTCCCACGGGAACGTCTCCTGCCTTGGGGCCTTCGCTTGTGTTGCTAAAGACATTTTCCTACCCCCACCCTCCGCCGCAGGCGCTCCAGGAAACCTCCCGGAAGCCCCTTCTTACCTGGTGTGTGGGCGGGTCTGGGCGCTGACAAGACCTGGGCTCTCCTCCGTGGGGGGAGCAGCGGGCCCCTCCTCCGAGCTCGGCGACCTCCTCAGTAAAATGGGCTTCTTGTGGGCCCATTTCTGAGGGCTCCAGAAGGTCCTCAGCACGGCGCCGGGCACGCAGCAGGTGTTTGCGCCCACGGAGTGCAGCTGAACTCCGAAAGCCGAGTTGGGGCGCACCGTGTGTATGACGGACCCGGCCACTGCAGCAACAAACAGCCCCGACGGCTCGGACGGCTGGCGTGCAACTTCGGTGGTCAGGCGGCTCTGTCCAGGCCGGTCCTGCTTGGGAGCGGGGGACTCCCGGGGCCCGAGTTCCCGTTATGTTGGCCTCGCTGCCGCCGGGCCGCTGGGAAATGGCGAGCCGGGCCTCGCGTGAGCACGTCGGTGAGCGCGGCCGCACCGAGGCTCTGGAGGAGCGAGAGGACCCGCCCAACCTCGCGGTGATCCGCACGCACCTGCACGCGCGCGCACGCACCTGCACCTGCACGCGCGCGCACGCACCTGCACCTGCACGCGCGCGCACGCACCTGCCGTGCCCGGGCCACGGCTCCGGGGGTGGGGCCTCTGACCTCCAGATGGTGTGGCCTGTGCGTGTGCGCGCGTGTAGAAAGTCCCGGAAGCCAGTGGTGAAACCTGGTGAAACCTGGAAGCCTGGTGGCCGGAGAGCCAGGCCCTCTGTACGAACAGACTAAGCGGGGTCCCTGGGGGCCCCGTGGACGGGCTGGCCAGGTCCCCCAGCCTGCTCTGCGAGGAGGGTCGGTTGTTGGGTGAGGAGCAGGTCTGCAGGCTGTGCTGGGGGCTCGCTCGGCACCCCCCTCCCAATTTATTGTCTGGGGCTATCGGCTACCTGCGGAGAAGGGAGAAGACCCCGGGAAGCCACAGGAGCACTCAGCCCCCGCTGCCCCCACACAGGCACACCCAGAGATGCAGGCCCTGGGTCTGTGCTCAGACACACCCAGACAGGGACCTTGTGGGGACTCACACAGGCCAGGGCCCTGGTGAGGGCAGAGGGCAAGGCCCAGGCACCCAACAACAGGATTCCCCAAGGGCAGCCCGGGATGGGGCCTGGGGCACAGAGGACGCTTGGTGGCCCCTGGGAGCCTCTCCCTGGGCCCTGGGCCTCAGCGCCCAGATCCCAGACAACCTTTGAAGGTCCAGTCCCAACAGCCGCACAAATGGGCCGGGATGAGGCAGCTGCAAGCAGGATGAGCGGCCAGGGTGGGTGGTGTGCAGAGACCCCACTTTGTGTGGGATCCAGCAGAGGGAACTGCAGGGTCAGGTACGTGGTAAGACGTGGTGCCACGTCTAAGGGCCCAGAGATGTCTGAGATGTCCAACAGAGGGGCAGATCCTTCCAGGCAGGAGGATGGGTGCCTGGAGCCCAACCCCGACCCACCCTGAGCTCCCCTGAGGTCCTGGTAGTGCTCAGCCGCAGTGCGGGATAGAGGATGTCTACCTGGACACCCAGCAGGATGGAGGGAACCAAAGCTCAGACAGGAGAGGCAAGGAGGGCACCAGGTGCTACAGTTCTGTACTTCATAACACATGGCACATAATGAATTCTGCCGCCCCCGCCCCTCCCCCATGCTCTCAGCTGTGCCTCTGGAGTCTCCCAATGGATGGGTGCCAGGCCTCTAAAGGCTGCCTGTCCCCACGGGCTCTTCTGGCAGCTCCTGCAGGCTGGTGCCAGGCGCTGCAGCTTTGGGGTGCAGGGCAGAGCATGCTTCCCGAGTGAATGCCTGGCTCCCCCACCCCCGGCCTGGGCTTGTGCCCCCAGCCCCTGGGGCTCCCTCCCACCACCCCCGCCATGGGAGCCGCCGCTGGCCGATGAGCAGGAATGACACAGACAGGGTTCTGTACAAAACCTGAAATATTTTTACTCTTTTAAAACTTTGATCTAAGCTGCCTTAGACCTTAGGGACTCGATACAAGAGTAATATGAATTGGGAAATAAAACACTTTAATAGCCACGGTAAACTTTGTTAGAAATGTACATGTTGCCAAATAATAATAAACTTTAAAAAATAAAAGAGAGAGAACAGCTGGATGGCCGGGTTAGATTATATAAATGTTCAACAAGGACGGGAAAGGAAGCCTCGCGGACGCCAGGACGGCACAGTGAGCGCAGCGGGCGCCCGGCGAGCTCGCCAGCCAGCCTCGGGGCCAGGCCTTGTGGACACAGCCCCCGGGGACAGGCGTATAAACAAAGCTCATAAGAAATGTACAAATATAAAAAGCTACAAACATTAATAAATTACAGCATCACAAAACACAGAAACACTTCACAAGGTGCTAAGTAAAATAACTGCATCCCCACCCCCTTCGCCAACGAGAAGGAAAGAAAGAGCTGGTGTCCGAGTCGAAGAGCCCTCTCCCGTCGCGTCTGGAGCGGGTCTCGCGCACGGCTGCTGCTGCAAAGACAGACAGAAGGCTCCACACACACCCACTTGTTTTTCAGGCAATACCTTAGTTCCTAAAAGAAAAAAGTAACACCAACAGGAACAGTAAACAGAAAGAAGGCAAAAACCAAGTGTTCATCATACTCGGCAAAAAACTTGTATAAATGTTAATGACGGACTCTCTAGAAAGAAATTCCTAAAGATACTTTTACTCTTATAAAAAAGAAGTTATTTAAAAAGCTATTTACACGCTACATTCTATGAAAAATATGCTTCAGGAGATACATCTAAAATTAAAATACAGGATTGCCTGAGAAACAACTCCAGCCCCTCTGTGTCGATGGGCGGACATTCGGTCCAGGGTCCACCCAGGGACTCGACACCAAACACGGACAGATGACAGACAGACGTGCCGGGCCCCGCGTCCTCGGGCCGCCCCGCCGCCATCCGCCCCGCCAGGCGGGGTGTCTCAGCTGAGAAGTGCTTCTCGGAGTGTAGCCGGTGGGGCAGCGGGGGCCCACCCTCATGGCTTAGCCTGGGCCCCTAGGCCCCACATCGTGGCTGGGCCTGACCCTTCCAGGGGGACCCCATCACGGCGCCCCCACCCACCAAGACACTGACCCTGCTGCCGGCCCCGGTATCCCAAGAAAGGCTCTGGCCGTTAGGGGCACGACACCCACCATCCGGCCCACCGGCCACCAGCCGGGGAGCACAGAGGCCCCTCTCCCGGCCGGGCCGCACGCTCTCTGGACTGTCTGAGAATCACTCGGGAAGAGTAGGGGGGCACATAAGACCCCACTTTCTCCTCCTCTTCCTCTCTAGTGTTCTTTGCCTTTTTTAAGCCTCTGGAGGCTACCAGCCTGTGGCCAGCTCAGACTCTGCGCCTGGTGAGCTTTGGCTCACTCCTCCTTCCTCAAAGGACTCGTGCTCCCAGCAGAGCTGCAGAAGCCCTGCGATCACACCCACACTCAGGGGTGCCCGGAGGCTCTCCTGAAACCGCAATGGTCCTCAAACGGGCAGGGCTGAGTTTCGGGAACTGGTCACTCTAAGCAACTTGAGAAAGGATGTCTGTCCACATCAGTGAGCTCCGCCTGCTGAAGCAACAGATGCTCGTATGGGGGGAGTGGTGGCCGGGAGGGGGCCAGGCCCTCCCCGGGGTGAGGCAGCGCGGCCACCCTCCTGGGGGCTGATGTTCTAGCGGGGCTCCGGGGGGTCCTGAGCGGAGCGGAAGGATCCTGGCTTTCCAAACTTTAAAGGAGCAGTTTTCCGTTCCGATGAATTTTCAAAATTTTCCCAAGCCTCTGCTTGGCGGTGGCCATGCCCTTCTTTGTACGTTTTCCTGCAGGCAGGGGAGGAGACAGGAAAATGCCAGGTGAGGGAGAGACCAGAGGAGCCCTGTCTTCAGAAGATGGACCTCCGAGACCTGAGCCCTGGCCACTCCAGACCCTGCAGAACCATCAGTGGCCAGCAGAGTGCCCTGCCTGAGGCTACGCTGGCAGGGACAGGGGACAGCATCACTCCAGAGTGAGGCCCATCCTACCACCTGGCAGCAGGAGCCTGCTCCTTGTATCCATGGCCAGCTGGGCCTTATGGCCAGGATGCAGGCAGATCAAAGGCCTGGGGGTGAGAGTGAGGATCCAAGGGACCCAGTTGGCAGTCCCACTGCCAAATCGCGTGGGGGAGCCTGGATCCCCTCACGCCCCACCCAGAGAACCCTCAGCAAAGGGCTAACCGCACCCCAACTCCAAGCCAGGCTCCAGCGCCGAGGCAACCAGCCCAGCCTCTGCCCCATGAGGGACCGTAGCTTTTGGTCTTGACAGGGACCGTTTCTTCCCCACGCTGGCCAAGCACATGGCTACGGACACAAGGCCACGGTGGGACAGAGCAGACCTGCGGTCCCTGCAGCACTGACCGAGAGCAGGGCTGCTCAGGGCGCGTGGGCACAGTACCTTTGGCAGCGGTGTTGTTGGGGGATGACGCAGAGGGCCGCCTCTGCGTGAGGAAGACCCCAGGGGCCATGGGCTGGGAGGCACGGCCAGCCTGGGCCCCTGAGAAGGCTCCGGCCGCGGTGTACTCGTGATCCGCCAGGCTGCTGCTGTGCGCCTCGGGTGGGGGCTCGGGCGAGCTGCCCTCCTGTGAGGCCTGGCTGCTGGCCGTGCTGGTGGAGGCTGGGGTGGTGGAGGCCGGGGTGGTGGAGGCCGGGGTGGTGGAGGCTGACGTGGTGGAGGCCGACGTGGTGGAGGCCGACGTGGTGGAGGCCGAGGCCGAGGGGGAGGGGGTGTTGGGAGCCGGCTTCCTTTTGGTGTTCTTTTTCTTCCTGCTCTTCTGCTCCTCCTTTGAAGGAAGCAGAGGAGCCGACTTCAGACGCCAAAGAGCTGGTCCCCAGTGGCAAAAAGGGATAGGCCCACACTCATTCACCACAAACCCAAGAGCAGCGCTGGGGCCTGTGTGCAGACCAGCATGCCCCCTGCACGAGGGGACTTGTCCTCTGCCCCCTCACCCCCATCACCCCCCAACGGACTCAGAGCTGCCGGGGACCCACTGCCAGCTCCCACCTCCCCAGCTGCCACTGCCAGGGCCCAGCAGTACTCAGACGTCCTCAACCCTGTTGCTCCTAGCCTGGACAGGCTGGCCATAGGGCCAGAAGGGGCAGAGGCATCTGAGGAGCCTGAGCCCAGGCAGGGCCCCTCCTCACCTGCTGGGACAGCTTGGCGGCGGCAGCTGCCAGCCCAGTCTCGATGGAGGCCACTCTGGTGCCCTCACGCACAGGCCTGTCCTGCCTTGGCACCGACGGGCCGACCCTCGCTGTGGGAGAGAACACCACCCTGCCTTAAGCGGCCACCCATCCCCCGAAACACCCCCCAGCGCCCTTGACCCTGCCCCAGTCTGTCCCCGAGTCACAGGGAGGGTCAACATGAGCCCCAGTGGGAAGGGCCCCCATGCCAGCAAGACGGGAGAGCAGGCAGGGGGTCACACAGTCAATGGACCAGACCTCCACCCCACAGACTGCCATGACCCAGCCAGGTGCAAAGACGGGACAAACTAGGAGAGGGGCTGGCCTCCTCAGAGCCCCAGTCAGGCTCCCACAGGCAGCCAGCCCCACCGGTGCCCCTCCCCAGTGCCAGGGGGCCCACAGCTCTCAAGCCAGAGGGACAGGCAGGGGATGCACTGCCCAGCCCCCGGCACTACCTGTGGGACTGTAGGGAGCATCGTCAGAGCCTTTCCTCCGCTTGGACCGGGACTTGAAGACCGGACTGTCCTCGTCAGACTCCAGGGAGGGGTAAACTAGGGGGGCAGGGGGAGAAAGGCCTGAGCTGGCGGTGCCACTGGCGGGTGGGGGCTTCAGGTAGACCACACACACAGGCACAGGCAGCCCCAGGGAGGGCAGGGATTGGTCAGACAAGAGGCCCTGGCAGCCTCCACAGGTCCCACCCCAGCCTGGCTGCAGTGTGCACTGTGTTTCCTTCTCTGCCGCTGTCAGAGAAGAAAACATCCCAAGTCCACCGGAGGCCACTGTCCCAGTGAGTCTCTGATGACGGAGCCCCATCCAGGAGCCCTGGGTGACTCCCAGGTGCCCCCACTACAGCTGTGTCCTCGCACCCAGGGCCTGCCCGCCTCCCATAGGAGGCCAGAAAAGGGGTCCCTGCTATCAGTCCATCTGTCTACCAGCTGGGGCCGGGCCAGCCTCTCCTTAGGAGGGCGCTCCAGGGGCAGGAGTGTGAGCTCAGGGGATCGGGACCACACCAAAGGCAGACCCTGCACCACCGGGGCCAATTGCTGGCCCCAGGGGCACCCTACACACCCCTGAGGGGCAGGCTGAACATGCAGGCAGGTGCGCATTCCTGAGCCTTGCAGGCAGGGCCTGGAGGGCTGGGGTGGGGCGTGAGGGGTCATGCCCCTCAGGGTCCCTGCTCTGGCCCCTCAGATGTGGGCTACTCTGGGCCTCGGTGTTGTTATCCACACAGAGACACACAGGGCAGATGGGGTCTCAATGTGTCTGCAAGTATATGGTCAGGTGGGCGATGGGTGGGCCGGTCCTCAGAAGGCAACATGGGTACGGACCCTCAACCCAGCACGCCCCTCCCAGGTCCCTGCCCTGGGTACCACGGCCATGGGCACACAAGGCCCCCTGCACCCTCATTCACAGCAGCAGTGTCCACAGTGGCCAAGAGGAGGAAGCCACCAGGCGTCTACCAGTAGCTGCCATGGGCACGTGTGGGGCCGTGAAGAGCCCGTGAAGGACAGCCTGCACCCAGGACCCGATGCACGGGGACGGAGAGACTCAGGGCCAGGGCCAGGGCGGATTTCCTTCTGGGTGGTGACCACGGCACGCCCTCCACCAAGTTACATGCTTCCTAAGGCCGACCTCTCCACGTCCTAAAGAACAGCCAGGGTCTCGGCACAAGGATGAGCCCCAGTGGCACCATGGAGAGGCCCCTCCCAGGGTGCAGCCCAGAGCCCGCCCGCACCCCCACAGGGCTCACCATAGTCTGAGTCCTTGAAGCAGGCATCTAGGTGGTCCTGCTCTTCCTCATAATCGTCCAGGTCCACGCTGTTCTTGGCTGCCCGCTTCAGCAGCCGCTTGCCCGCACTCTTGCCGCCACCCCCGTTCTTCCGGGCACCGTGGGCCACCAGTGAGCTGCCCTTGGCCTGGCCGGCGCCCCACGTGGTCTGCAGGCAGGAGTCAGAGGCCTGCAGGTTGGCCATGGACAGCATTCCCTGAATGGCTTCCTGCGTGCTGGGGGAGGCTGGGGGCTGGCTGGAGGCACAGAGAGATAGGCACTCAGCCCACAGCCCATGGCACTCGGCCCACGGCACTCGGCCCACAGCACACGGCCCACGGCATTCAGGCCATAGCCCATGGCCCACAGCACTCAGCCCACAGATCACAGCACTCAGGCCACAGCCCATGGCACTCAGCCCACGGCACTTGGCCCATGGCACTTGGCCCATAGCCCATATCCCATGGCTCAGCCCACAGCTCATGGCCCACGGCACTTGGCCCACAGCCCGTGGCCCACAGCACTCAGCCCACAGCCCATGGCACTTGGCCCACGGCACTCGGCCCATGGCACTCGGCCCATAGCACTCAGCCCATGGCACTCGGCCCAAAGCCCATACCCCATGGCTCAGCCCACAGCACTAGGCCCATAGCCCGTGGCCCACAGCACTCAGCCCGTGGCACTCAGGCCATAGCCCACGGCCCACGGCACTCGGCCCACAGCACTCGGCCCACGGCCCATAGCCCACGGCATTCAGCCCATAGCCTGTGGCGCACAGCCCTCAGCCCACAGCCCACAGCACTCGGCCCACGGTACTCAGCCCATAGCCCATGCCCCACAGCCCACAGCCCATAGCACTCAGCCCATAGCCCACAACACTTAGCCCAGAACCCATGGCATTCACCGCATAGCCCAAGGCACTTAGCCCATAGCCCACAGCTCATGGCTCTCAGTCCATGGCCCACATACTCTGCCCACAAACCCACGGCCCATAGCACTCAGTCCACGGCCCACAGCACACAGCTCACAGCCCACATCCCATAGCCCACAGCACTCCATCCAGGCCCACAGCCCATGCACCCTCCCACCAAGTGGCCAGAAGAGAGCTTGGGGTACAACATAGTGGTAGCTGATGACTCCCACTTAGAAAAGGCCAGCCCTTTGCCCCCGCACTCTGCAGGGACAGAGAAGGGCGTGCAGAGGGGACATAAGGAGATGTGAGGGAGAGGAAGGGGGCAGAGAGAGGGATGTCCATTCCTGTCTCTGATCACAACTACTCTCTCCCACCTATTCTTTACCTGATGGCCACACAACAGCTCAGATCCTCTCAGCCATCATGGGCGTCATCATGGGCGTCTAGCTTTCCCAATGCCACCTCGTGCTGACCTGACTCCGGCACCCATTGCCCTCTAGCACCAAGTTCCACTGCCCCCAGTGCCCTGCCCTGCCCTCTTTGCCCGCCCCACACCGCCTCCCCACCTCCTCCCAGCTCTACCAGCTCCCCTCCCTCCAGGACCCAGCGAGGCTGTGCCACCACCTGGCCCAGACTCTCTGCTGGCCTGGGCTCTGGGAAGGGGAGGCAGGCCCTCTCCCCACCGTGCACAGCAGGGTCCTGGACATGGCTTCAAGCCATGATGGAGAAAGCTCTCCAAGCCCAGGCCCGGGCTCCTCCAGAAGCTTCACTCTCCTTCTCATCCCAGCAGACCCTCCCATGGGATCCTGCTGGGCCTCCTCGGGGGACCTCCTCAGCTCAGCCTAGGCAGCTCCCAGTGGCCCTGGCCCAGCAGGCAGCTCCCCTTGGGGGCCATTTCTGGCCCTTGTCCTTGCCCATCACCCCAGCCTGTGGGCCACTGGGAATAGGACAGCCCACCCTGGCCTGCAGGGCCCCCAGCCAAACCCTGCATCAGGCACTCCTAAGCAGACCCTCCTTCCACTCCCTGGATCCCCAGGAGATAGGAGCAGGAGCCAGATATGGGGTGAGGGACCCATATGTCGGCTTAGGCCTCCTCCCCATCACAGGCCCCAAAGGCCCAGGGAGCGAATGCAGGGCCCCATCCTATGTCTGACCTCCAGCAACCCCCCACCCTGCCTGCCCCATGTGCCCCGCCAGGGGATCAACTTGCAGGGCCACTGTGACCCCAAAGCAGTACCCAAAGTGTCAGTGCACACAGACCCTTCTGGGAATTCTGCAACATGTACATCTCATCGGCTCTCATGCCACACCCTCCCACACCTCGACCCCCACCACCAAGTGCTGGATGCACGTTTAGTTAAGACTGTTAAAATAAAAGGGGCCATGTGTCCCCACTCAGAAATGAGAGCTTCCCAAGCCTGGGGCTGGAGGGCTGGGGGAGACTGAGTTGGCCCCCAGGGAGCACAAACACAGAGCATCCCCCCAGGTCCTGGGGGCCCCATGAAGCAAGTTGGGACAGAAGCTGTCTTGCCGGTCATACCTGGGGTCCAGGCCAGGGACTCTGGCCTCCTCCCACAGGCAGCCCTCCACTAACACCACCTCCTCAGGCCCCATCCCAGACACACTGGACGACAGTGTTCTGGTTTCTGCTGGAACCCAATAGGACTACAGTTCCAAAGCCAGAAGAGTGGGAAAATCAATCTGGGCAGACCCCCTGCAGAGTCGGGAGCTCCTGGCCCCTATGCTCCTCCCCCATGACGCAGCCTGCCCCGTCCAGGCTGCGTGGCCAAAGGCTGTCCAGGTCCAACCAAGAGCACACAGCATCTTATTGCTGCACCAGACCACTGACCTGCATGGGAGACAGCAGGAGCCCCCAGGTGGCCCAGCACCCACGATGCTCCGCTCTCGGGCATAGATGTGGCCCCACCAAGGCTGGGAAGACACCAGGCTTCCCACAGGGACAGGAGGGCAGGGGGCCAGGACACCCACTGCAAGCATCCCCCCAGAGCCGGCGTGGTCCCAGCCCAGCTCGGCTACCCCCAAGAGGAGGCCAGTGGAGCCCAGGGCCGCACGTGGCACAGGCTGCTGGTCTATCCACACGGGGCCGGCGAATCAAGGAGCAAAATCGAAGCAACACACATGGAAAATAATCTCTTAATCCTCCAATTATCATACCAAAATCCTCTCCCCGCACCCCCAGCAGTAAACACTCCACAAACCATCCACAAGAAATTAACATATTTCCCTCCATTTTTTTTCAGCTGTTTTTTTTCACAACAGCGAAAACTTAAAAGAGAGCAAATGGACCATCAAAAACTGACCTGCTCTCCAAACGGGAGATTGGGAAGAGGAACTGCCGGCGGCAGGCAGCAGGGGGTGGGCTGGGCAGGCACGTGTGCACACATGCAGGCGGGTGTACGGGCACACGTGCGTGTCTACAGAGCCTTCAGCAGCGCACCCACATGCCAGCCGCCCTCCTCCCTGGGGCTGAGCCCATGCCACAGGGCCTCTCCTGCAAAGGGGGTCACAGGCTGACTGCCCCCCAGCACAGTGGCCTCAGGCCAGGGTCCTGGCATAGCACGTCTACCCGAGAGGGGCCCATGTCTGCACATGGACAGAAACCCCTGGGCACTGAGTGGGAGCACAGTTGGGAGGCTGCCAACACCCCCAGCCCCCTGCTGCGCCCCCAGGGAGAAGGTGTCTCTGGCTGTCTGGGAACCCAGCCGGGCGCACACCACAGACATTCCCGAAAGAAGGGCAGCTGTTTCACCAGCAGAAGCCCTTCCCAACACGGCCTAATCCGCCTCTTTGGGCTCCAGAGTGTCTGACGCTGGCCAGGTGTGCGGCCTCCCCGCCAGCTCGTGCAGCTCTGGGACCTGGATTCTGGACACAGTTTTGGAGGCAGATCGAGGGGGCTGAGCACTGCGCAGGCTGCACAGGCCCCACCTTCCTCAGGCAGGTCATCCCTGCCTGACGTCACCGCCCAGCATGGGGGGCCTTCTAGAGTCCCCACCCCCGGGGTCCGTCATCAGGCAGACAGGGGATTCTGGTCCTGCCTGGGCCGCCTCCTGGCAGCGTTCCCTTGACCCAGCTGTCGTTCATGTGAGTCTGCTGCTGTCCCAAGGACAAGCAGGGCAGCAGAGGTGCCCTCTTGGGGACACCCTGACCCCTCAGTTATGTCTGTGGTACTTGTGAAAATCCCCTGTAAAAAAAACCGGCCACAAAGCTTAGAAACCAAGTTGAACTGGGTGGAGAGAGACTTCAACCAGGACCATCACCAGAGAAATGAGCGGAGGCCCTTCATCCAACAACGCGCAGCAATGTCCATCCATTTCTCTCCCATCGGGGGTCTGGGCTGGGCAGGACTGGACTGGAGGGACCCTGCCACCTGGGCCTCCCCGGCTGCAGTGAGGGGGCTCCCTGGATGCACTTGTGGCTCCCCAGCCACATCTGAGAACCCAGCAGATCCAGCCCCATCTCTCGGCTCTTTTGTCCCCAAGCTCGGAGGTGACCATCTCCCTCCCTGCAGGGTGAGGTCTCTGCCGCCTTGGGTCCCAGAGACACCAAGTGCCCTTGACCAGAGCCCAGCCCTGCTCCTCCACAGACTCCCAGGGAGAGCAGCCCCTCAGACATCTCTCAAGTCTCCCCCCATCTATGCGTCCAGGAGCTCCACAGACCCTAGGGGCCAGCAGACCCAGCCCCCACTCATCTCCCTGGCGGTCCGGCACCACCCCTGCTGGGGCGGAGTCCTGCTCTGGCTGCCCTGACTCTGGATAGGGGCCCAGGTTGCCCCCTCCTGCCCATTGCCACAACCACCACGCCCCACCTTGCACATGGCCCGGGCCACCTGCACACCTGTTGGGGTTGTACTCAAGCGCTCCGACCTCCTCGCTGGCCTGCAGCAGGTCCAAGATGCCTGCCGCCGAGCCCACGCCCTCCTTCTTCACTTTGGCGTTGCGGGCGGGCTTGGTGTCCGTGTCGATGTGCAGCGAGCCCTCATCAGAGGAGTCGTCACTCTGCTGCGGGGATGAGGCCACAGGTCAGAGGCAGTTTGGGGGAGAGCTACTGTTTCCCTTTGGCCATAAAAAGACGTTTCTCCAAGTCTGTAAGGATCTAGCCCTTGTAATGAGCACCGGAGGCAGGGCTGGTGCCAGGGCTTTCTGCTGGGACTGCCAGCCTGCCCCAAAGGGCAGAGCGGTCTTCACACCCTGCCCTGTTTCCCCATGAGCCCCAATTCTGACCACAGATGCGAGAGGAACCATGTGGCTGAGCAGGAAGCAGATGGGAGCTCATGCCCACCCTCAGGGACCCCAGTCAGACCCTGGCTGCTGGTTCTGTGGGGACCCTGGCCTCCTTGGAAACAGCCTCCATGTCCTGGGTTGGAGGTGGCCTGACTTCAGCCCCCATAGCACAGAGCAAGGCCTGGCCCCGCATCTCCGCATTCGTTATCTTCGAGGGTGGGGCGGCCACTCACTGAGACCCACAGACTTCTGTGTGCTCTGTCTTTATCCCTCCTCTGTGGGGTCCATGGCCAGAACCCAGGCCACCCTCCCCATGAAAACGCCTGAGACAAGGCAGAAGATGACCCCTTTCGCAGCCCACAGGTAAAGCCATGAGCCATGTCCCACTGCATGGCAGGACTGCCCGAGAAAGGGAAGGACACCTGGCTTGGCCTCCTGGGGCCTGGCACCCATGTCCTTACCTTGTAGAGTGCCGAGTCCAGCTTTGGCTTCGTGGCGGGCGTGGGCAGCGGCTCCTTCCCGTCCAGCAAGACTGAAACAGCAGACGTGCGTCTGGCAGAGGCCTCAGGAGGACGGCCCGCTCCCCACCCTCACTCCCTCACTCACAAGACAGGTCTCTCTTGGGGGCGTTCCTCTTCCTCCTGATGGGAAACTCATCGATCTTGAGCTCCCCGTCGTCCGACACGTACTCGTACTCGTCCCGCACCGGCTGGGGCTTGTCCTCCTTGAAGCTCTGCACAGCCCCAAACACGCCTGGGCTGGGCTGTGGCTTGAGGGCCTTGGAGCTGGGGTGGCAAGAGTGAGTCATTCAGTGTTCCCCCTGCACTCCATCATGGACCTCAGAGGACCAGCAGCTGGCCACACACGTCCCCATCCCACCGCCTCCTCCCAGCCACTGTGGCCCCGCAGTGCATGCCCGGCCCTTTCTCGGGCTGTTGGAAGGCGTGCCCCTCACCGCCCCGCACCCTGGGGTCCAGCATCAGCTCAGTTTCAGATGGAGCCAGCGCCGGTGGCCTGGGCTCCCCTCAGGGCTATTTCAGAAAAATAAATTCCGCTATATTTCATCTGGGCCTCCTTGTCAGCGCGAGGCAGGGCTCTGGCCACACCCAGCAATGAGGACAGTGGGCTGGAGTAGGGCCTGCATCAGCTCCCAACGGGATGGCTCCCACTCCCAGGCGACAGGGAGCCCTGCGGGATGCAGCCAGAGCAAGAGCTCTGGGGCCGGGCACCTGACCTTCAGACCCATCAACAATGTGCTTGGGGCCCTCGGACCATCCCCATCCCACCTGCTTGTGGAGCAGCCTCAGCACAATGCCAAGAGGCCTCCGGTGTAACGCCCCATAGCACCCAGCTCTGCAGGGCCCCATTTCCCCACCACCTGCAAGGAGGACACTGAAGCCCACGGCAAAATGCTGGCCCCCTTCCCACTGGGATGCGCCGCTTCCCCGCCAAGGGGCACCCACCCCAACTTCAGACTCAACAAGCAAGTGCGTGAGGGACCACGGCTGGTCCGGGCTTCTCAGCAGGCGAGAAGTGGCTGGCTTGCCAAGCTGGTCAGCAGACACACACCCATTCCACAGTCTAGAACAGACATGCCCACTCCCACACACACACGCCCTGCCAGGCTGGGTGCTCCACCTCTCAGCTCAGTGCCCCCTCCTCCAGGAAGCCCTCCTGATTTCTCAGGCCTGAGAGGCCCCAGAGATTTTTCCTCCATAGCCCCCATTTCAGCCATAATTTTAGGTACATTTGAGAATACCGGGTTCACACTGATCTCTGGGCCAAAGACCAGGACCCTGACCGACCCTACCTCTTTTCTCCCAGCCCAGGACGGCAACTGGGCTAACAGCCACCGAGTCACGCTCTTCCCCTCTGTGCCACCCCCACCCATCAGAGCTATCAGCCTCCACGTGTGTGTGGGGGGGGTGCACGTGTGACGGGGAGGGGCGCGTGTGCATGAGGACGCACATACCCCAGCAGTCTCTTGTTGAAGGAGAATGAGAACTTGGGGTCCTTGCCCCCTGACAAAGGGCACTTCTCCAGCCTCTGCTCTTCCTCCATCTTCAGTAGGGAGTCAGGTTTGCTGTTCTGAAAAGCAAACCCAGGATCGTCCTTGAGCCCCACATAGGCAACCAGTGGGCAGAGGTGCTGGGATGGGCCAGCCTCCTCCCTCTGACTGTATCATCCAGGAAACCCCCTTCTCTGCAGCCCCTGCACTGATCCATCCATCCATCCATCCACCCACCATCCATCCATCCATCAACCCACCATCCACCCATCCATCTGCAGCCCACCATCTGCAGCCCCTGCACTGTTCGGCTCCAGGGAGTGTGAGTTCAAGGTGGGCTGTCCATCAACTCAGACAGTGATGCACTTGGCCCCTTCGGCTAGGAGGCACCCGACCGTACGGACAATGGTCCCACAGAAGCCACACTTATACCCCCACCTTCACTGCCCACCCTGGGGACAGGAAGAAACGCACTTCCACTCATACCACCAAGCCCATGCACACCCCCACACACACCCTTCTCGCAGAACACAGCCCCCCAGAGGGCAGGTCCACACACCTGCACACACCTGCACACACACACACACACACACACACACCCCTCACCTTGTACTTCCACTTGGCTTCTGACTTGCTCTTAGTTTGCTCTCGGATTTCTAGTCTCTCCATGTCATTCTGCGAGCTGATTGCCTCCTTGTTGGGCACGCTCAGGACACTCTTTGTGGCCTAGGAAACAGCAGTCATGACCCAGCAGAGGACGTGGGAGGGTGTCGAGGATCCCCGAGGCTACAGGGCAAAGCAAGAGCCACACAGCACACAGCCCCTGCCTCCTGCAGGCTCACATGCAGCCACCCATGCATCCATCCATCATCCATCCATCCACCCACCATCCAACCCTCCATCCACCATCCATCCATCCACCATCCATCCATCCACCATCCATCCATCCATCCATCCATCCACCCATCCATCCACCCACCCATCCACCCACCCACCCATCCACCCACCCACCCATCCATCCACCATCCATCCATCCACCCACCCATCCACCCATCCATCCATCCATCCATCCATCCACACACCCACCATCCATCCATCCATCCACCCAC
>RCUC01154622.1:0-32387 GCA_003697995.1 Taxidea taxus jeffersonii
TCAATTAGAGTGCACACCCCAGTGGGCAGAGTTCAGCCATTGTATCTCCCCCTCTACCTAGCAGAGGGCTGGACCTACAAGAGACACCCACTAAGCCCTGGGCTGACCGGAAGAACAGACCATGGCTCAAAGCACAGAGCCCAAATCCGAACTCAGAAGGTGCTCTTTGGAAGGCAAGCTGGGGCAGGGAGGCTGTGGCAGTCACGTCCCTTTGCCCAGGAGGAGCCGGGCTCTCAAGGAACCCTGCGTCCAGGAGCATCACCACAACTCGCAGGCACCACTGGGGGACTGTCATCAGCGTTCTTCTCTAGCTGCCCAGAGTTAAACCTCAGGCATACCGCATCTGCATACAGCCAGGCCGAGGGCCAAGTGCAATTCTCCCAGTAAATACTCAAAGCACCTTCTCAGAGACAAATCCGACCAACACCACCCTACAAGACCTGCCCATCCGTCCCTTCCCCCTCTGCAGTGCCAACCTCCCGACTGATACAAGGGCATCTAATTGGGTCTGCAGGACAGAACATGTGCAGGCAGAGAAAAAGAACTTTAAAAAAGACCTGGTAAAGGCTGAGATGGGCTCAGCTCCACATCAGCTTTCTGAGGGACATGTCAAATGACCACCCTGAACATGGAGAGGAACCCTCCCCTTGGAGGGCACAGCAATGGGTCAGGCTCTGAAGAAGCAGGTGTATCAAGCCACAGGTTCCTAGCACTGTCCAGGCAAGGCCTCCTCCTCTCTCTCTCTCTCATGGTTCTGTTGGGGCCTAACTCATAGGAGTAAACCTCCAAAACACTCAGCACAAGAATGGTCAACACTGTTTAAGTCCATGACATACTCTGCAGACATCTGTGTTGCTAAAATGATGAAGGTCAACAAGCACACTAGGCCTGCTCATAAACAATGTCATCACACCCCACAAGGAGCCCAGGGCTCCAAGCAAGTGGGGAGATGGGGTAGGGACTGCATCTGCCTTCCTCATGATGCGCTGTCAGGCTTGCCAGCGTCAGCACTTTATAGATATTCAATAAATACCAGCAGAAAAAAATAAACATTCCCTTTTTAGAAATGAGGAAATTTTACCTCTCTAAGCTTAAATGGGTTACTCAAGGTCACAGAGCACATGTTTCCTAATTGCAACTTGAATTCTGGTCCTTTATCTTCCATTTTACTCCCATCCCATGGAGTCACATCTTGGAGCATGAGGAGAAGGACACTAAGGTGACATTAATTAGCACATCCTTTACTGGTCACAAGCAGGCCCTACAGGCACTTTTCTCATGTAACACATGTAATTTCCACAATGACCCTAGACCATAGAGCCTAGCCCCCCATTTGCAGATGAGAAAAAAGAGCCTGGAGAGTTTGAATGACTCAGTCATGATCACTAGGCAAGGAAGAGGCAGAGGCCATACTACCAAGAGGTGACCCAGTAGTAGCTATGCACAGATACTGCCTCAAGCTGAATGGGTTCAAATCCCAACTGAGTCTTGATTTATGGTCCTGGGCTCATTCCTCTATTCCACTATGTTCTCCTCTTTCCAAAAGCCACTGTGGACCAAGACCATGAGAAGGAAGGCTCCTGGGGTGTCTACTGCTCAGAGAGCCAACATCAGATGTGGTGCTAGGGCTATGGACACATGTATTAAAATAATAATAAAATGATTACTTTGATTGCCGTTTTAATGTAAGCCTGGTTTAGGGGGAGCGAAACAAAAACTAAGAGTCAGGACACCTGGTTCCATCTCTGTCACTGACATGCTGGGTGACCCTGAGTTGGGGGCCTGGAATGGAGATTGAGAATCTGCACTTCTGACAAGTCCCCATGCGATGCTGGTCCACAGACCATTTTAAGTAGCACCACCACAGAGATCATTTGAGCCAGACCTCTCATTTCACTGTGCAGAATCTGGGACCAAAAAAGTTGACTAATTTGCCCCAGGTCACACAGCATGTCAGTGACAGAGCTGGAACCAAGTGTCCTGACTCTTAGTTTCACTTCATTCCCTGTAAACCTGGCTTACATTAAAACAGCAATCAAAATATCCATTTTATTATTTTGAGTACAATTCATTTTGAGTTCCAAGTGCTTTTTGTCTTTCATCTCCTTTGTCTTTAGAGTCATCCTTTCAGGCTAAGGACAATAGTCATGATTTATAGAGGAAGGGTCAAAAAATTAACAACAATAGCAAAAATTGGCTCAAGACTGCAAGCTAAGGGGTAGGACTAGAGTCCACCAAGTTCTGCTTCATCCCATCTGTTCCTCCTTAGGCTCCTCAAGGTCTAGGAAGGGAAGCTCTCTCTGCCAAGTGCAAAACACAAAATTCCACAGTCACTTAGCTTACGAGAAGCAGGGGCCTGGAGACCAGGGTAACATTAAGATAATAAAACAGTAAACAGAGATTTGTAAAAACATTTAAGGAATCATATCCAGGAGGAACTAAAGCCAAGCCTCCTGAGTCTCTCACCACTCAAAGACTGTTTATCCTTCTCTTTCCAAAACCTTTCAGGGCTGAAGACCTAGATCCATGTGTCTGACACCACAGCCCAGTAAATTCTGTCCCCAAGAGTCCTGGCTCTCCACAAACAAAATTAATAGCCTGCAAACTCTAAATGGGTGATTACAATCTATAAAGCAGCCCATAAAATGACATCATGGGGATTCATATTCATTCTCTCCCACTGATTTCCACTATAAATTTGCTTGGTTTATGAGTCGAAATAGTTTCTTCTGCTATGCACCTGGGAACAAAGCACATCTAAGACAGAAATATCTGGGCGAGTTGCCTGAAGCTCCTTTCACCTCCAGTGGTTCCCTGGTCAGGAGGACACCCAGCAGGAAGCTGTGAAGAACCTCTGGAAACCTAAAAGACTCAACACCTCTACAAACATGTCCTGAAACCTGCTGAGTTGTAGGCCCTGGGCTAGGTCTTGAGCAGTAGGCAACAAGACAGGGGTGGTGATTCTTGCCCTTGGGAACCTCGTGAGTAACTGAAGGAAAGACAGATAAACCCCTACACAGATAATCGATGGTAACTCAAAAGGTGCTTCAAAGAAAAATTACAGCAAGCTGTGAGATATAGAATGGGAACAGCCATCCTGGTCCGGTAAACAATGACGACCATGACCATGAAGGGTGAATAGGAGGGAGCTAGGCCAAAGAGAGAGACAGGAATGGAGAAGGTAGACATCCCCAGTAGAGGGAGCCACATGGGTAGGGGCCAGTGTTTTTTGTTCTTAAGTTACATTGTGAAAAGCACGTAGGGAATGAGAAAAGGTCAGGACCGGACAACCACAATGAGGAGATGAATTTTCTTCTACGTACAATGGAGACAAGTGAAGAGCTTTAAAAATGGAATTAACATGGTCAGAAAACCATTTTAGAAAGGTCACACTGGCCACGGTTGGAAGAATGGATTTGATGGACAGGGTGTGGCTGGGAGAGAATGTCAGTAGATTTTTAGGCCAGAACTGCAGTCCTCTGTGCAAGAAATGATGGCAGCCTGAACTGGGCAAGAGGCAAATGGACCACAGCAATGCCTAGTAGGTAGGACGGATGGGGGCTTTGCTCAGCACAACAGCGGGAAGAGCACTGAGGATGTGCACAAGAGCTAAATGGTGATGATTTGGCATTTGCAACATACTCTGAATCCAATCTCATTAGCCAGGGTCACAGCTGGAAGCCACTCATCACCCACAGTGGGTACAAAGAGACCACCTATCCTGGCCATCATGGCAGATGTATGGCAACCCCAAGCAGTACCCAAGCTAGACGGAACTCTTAGCTTGCAAAAGGACACCGGAGGCAGAACTCTCTTCCTTCTGTTTCACCCAGGTTCTGTGACTGCCCCAGGCTCAATGTTCATCAAATGGGGAGGCAACAGAGAGGGCGTGGCCCCCTGAAGTGGGTGCATTTCCCAGTAGGCTGTGCAGGGCTCTGGTTCCATGTGGCTCATCCAAAGCCAATCTTTTTCAGCTTTCTGAGGTTTCTCCAGCTTCTAAACTCCAAGGACATTTAGATTAGCCCTAGACATATCTACCCTGCTTAGATTCCATTTATAATCATAATTTATACTGTGCTTACTGTTGTCCAATAATTGCTTGTTCAAAATCACATTTCCCAAGAAGACTTTAAGCTACTAGAAAATAAGCTCAGGCCACCCAGCAGTGCAATGCCCACGGGAGCACCAGCTAAGTTTCAGGAAATGGAATCAGCGGACTCAAGAGACAAACAGCTGGGTTCGGAAGAAGGCACTTAATGGAACTATCATGCTGCCAGATAAACCGAGAGGAGTGAGCGGGGAAACAGGCTCAGAGAGCTGTGCTATCCAAAGTTGTCCTCACATACTGGCCAAGACAGCTGTCGCCCCCAGGTGCCTAGCGATGGCGGCTTCCTCGAGCATTTGATCTGAAAAGAGGTCCCCCAGAATGATCCAGTCATTCATTTTCACACACTACCCAAACCATGGCCCAAGCTGAGTACAACAGATGAAATTACTGCCCACAGTGAGAGCATAAGCACAGGCCAGACCTCCCTGTGTCCCACCCACCACGGAAGGAAAGACCCTGCTCCCTTATGCTCAAACATTAGCTTGGCTTCCAGAAATGCCTTCCCATTTCTTAATGCCCGCCATGATACCAGGTAATTCCTCTAAGTGCACTAATAAGCCGCAGCAGCTGTTCCAGATACCAGCAAAGAAGAAGACTCCAGCTGCTCCCTTGTCAGTCCTCAGGAAATGAAGCAGGCCAGCTGGAAGCCTTCAAACACAGAAGCATGGCTAAAATGGCAGCCCACGGGGTCATTTCACGTATGGGTCTCTCCATCACCAGGCATCTCTTTCCTGCCCTGAGTCCACTCTGATGCCTCAAGCAAGCAGGCTCAAAATTATCAGCCATCTTCCTCTAAGATACCTGCTGCAGTTAGCCTTGAAAGCCCCGTGAAAAGGAACCTGGAATTAACACTGAGCCAATCCCCATGAAACAGCCCCGAGTGTTGGGAGAGCTGCCTAAGGCCACGCAGCTGGAAGGCAGCAGAGTCAGGATTTGAACTCCGGTCCTACACTCTCCAAAGCCCATGCTTCCTTACCCCACATTGTCCCCTACTCCTCTGGGAGCCACTCTGTGGCCAGTACCCAAAGGAGCCTGGCCCTCTTAACAGGATTTTCCCCATCTGGGCCAACCACACACCAAGCCAGTGCATAAATACCATTGTTGTGACGAAAACTGTGTTTCCTCACGGGATCCAACATCAGCATCTTTGCACCTGCTACTTTCCTTACTTAGGAAGGATTTTTCCATGACGCAATGACAGAGTTTGCAGCCAGCAAAGGGGATCATGGACACGCACGCACACACAAACACACCAACATTTATTTCATAGCCTCTTGGTCTAAATGACCCCTCCAGATGTTCCTATAAACCAGGTATTTCAGAGGCTGGCCAGCGTCTCCCTGACAGCGGCAGGCACAAGCCTGACTAAAGAATTTCCATTTGAAAGCAAGTCCTATAAAACCTAAGCCAAGCAAGGTTATCTCATCAACAGTGACACTTTGCCCTCCCAGCACAGGGCTTAGTTAGTGGCCTCCCCACCCCCACCCCACGCCAGGTGGGTAAGAAAGACACAGATGCTTTCCACTTCCCCAGGCCTCCCACCCTGGCATGCGTTCTGGGGTGGGCACCTAGATGGGAGACCTCATCCACAGGGACTGCCTGGCTTGAATTTTCCCAACTGGTGGATGCCATCTCCAAAATCAGCATGCTTTCCCCCTCCCTGCCTCCCTTCAGAATGACTCATTGGGGATATGCGGGGTCGGAGGGGTGTGGTGCAGGGTGGTGGCTGACTCTGATCTAGTTCCAGACTCAAGGAACAGCCTCAGTCATGGAGGACTGGACAAGAAGCCTGGGCAGTGAGTCAGGAGACTGAAGTTCTAGACCTGTTCTTGATGACTGGCATGGCCTGGGACAAGGCCCTGCCCTTCTCTGGTTCCAGTTTCCTCATTGATGAATCTCGGGCCCAATGCTTTGTGATGGCTCAACTCAGTCTGTGGTTCAACTGGTAAGGCAGGGAAAAATCACCTTTCTTCCCTTCTGGAAAAAGAACACAAGGCGTGAGCTGAATCACAGTCATGTATGAGGTAGGGTTTGAGCTGGATCTTATTGATGGATGGGATTCAAAAAGGCAGGAAAACATGGGGGGGGGGCTGTTGAGTGACACAAAGACATGAAAATAGGGATTTGCTTGGCTTTTTTTTTTCCCCTTGCTCCACATGGAGCCCCTCAAGGGGCTTGAACTCACAACCCCAAGACCAAAACCTGAGCTGAAATCCAGAGTCAGCCGATGAACTGACTGAGCCACACAGTTGCCCCTGCTTGACATTTCAAAGGAATCTCCAGAGCTGATACTTTGGATAATAGTCACAGATACTGCCAAATGGGCCTCTATTAATAGGGAAAACTTTTGTACTGTTGGACAGACGGGCATTGGCCAAGCCCCCAAGAGTACCTTTCAGCTGCCCCTGCTGCTCCAGTCCCCCACCCCTCCAACTACCCCAAGATCCAACAACCAAAAGGTCAGTGCTTAAGGTCTTGATCCAACAGGTGCCCGCCCATACCACAGTACCCATGGGCCAACCCAGAGCAACATGGCGCATTATTAAACATCACTAAATGTCAGGTATCGTGGTAGACATAGTGACACTTACTACTCCCTATAACCATCACATCAAACACTACAGATTAAGAAATAGTCTTGGAAAAGTTACATGACTGTCCAAGGTCATTCTGCCTATGACTGGAAATGGCAAGACTTGAACATTGATGATAGGACCAAGTCCTTGCTCATTTTGTAAAACCCCAGTGCCTCTGAGTAGCCTTGGCCCACAGAGAGACAAACTTTGGAGATAGCAGGAAGAATCTGGCCCTCCATAAGGAAGATGGTTTTAAGATCAAGACTTGTTAGACAGTGGAACAAATTATTGTGGGAACTTATGCAATCACCTTCTCCAGAGTGTCTTATAAACAAGTGAGATTAGAATAGGCCAGAGGTGGGGCGCCTGGGTGGCTCAGTGGGTTAGAATAGGCCAGGGGCAGAGGGATGGAGAAGATGGCCTAATAAGGCCCTTCCCACCCTAGAACTCCTCGGTCCCGTATGAAAAGGAACATCTATTGACTTTTAAAGCCCCAATTTTCCTCCTGGAGGACTTAGGAGACTTAAAGATGTCTGAAAGCAAAATAAATGTCCTCTTTTCCCTCTTTCCCCCACTCCAGCTCTTCATTTTAGATTTTCTTCTGGCAGGCTTGACAAACAGACCCTTTTCAACCAGAGCTGCTGTCAGTTCAAAAGTTGAGTTCTGGCATCTGAAGACCAGAGTCTTCTCGAGACTGATCTCTTTCTAAAAAAGATTCTTAAATTCTGTTCAAGTCTCTGGCAGGGGGAAAGTGGTATAACAGGGTGAAGTGGATGGCCACAAGTGGTATAACAGGGTGAAGTGGATGGCCACAAGGCCTTGCTAAAGCCTGTGCAATTTATGCTAGAAGCTGTCTGCCACTCCTCCAGTTTTCTCTCATGGCAAATAAGGTGACTGGTCCCAGCACCCCATCAAGGCCCAGCAGCAGAACCAGCAGCAGCCCTTGTCAGAGGAGCTCCAGTCAGTGGCGAGAGCAGCCTACTGTCTGGTTGCCATGGCAATGGATGCTCCTTCCTTCCTGTCTCTTGGCTCCAGGGAAAGACAAGGACACCCAAGAGAAGACAGTGGCAACTAGGGAGAGAGGAAGTAGCAATAGGCCCCCTTTCCTTGTAGTCCAGGCAGCTGTCACCCCACATGTTTGCAGTTACAGCTCTCATTGACCTTGGGCAAGCCAGGGCCCGGCTCTGAACCTCTGTTTGTTCATGTGTAGAAGGAGAGAACCAGACAAGAGAAGACCAACAAAACCTTTCCAGCTCCAATACCCAGGATCCAGAGACTCACAGTCCCAGGCTAGTCACTGGAAATGGCTTTGCCTCATCTTTGCAGCTCTCAGCATAGAAGATATAAGGAAGCATGGCATTTCATAGAACTGGAATCCATTTTCCTCACTCAGAAACTATAGCCTTAGTCATCCCCCCAAGCCTTTCTGCCTCCCCTACCAGGGTCTGCTCTTCAAGAGACCATCTCTGTGGGTCATTCAGAGAGCAGACACACCCACCATCACACACATTCTTGAGGGTGCATGGGTCTCTGGGGGTTCACTCAAGAGATGGTCTGGCAGGTGAGTCAGAATATCATGACACACTATCCAGCAACTTGCATCCCACCTCACTGATGTCATTGGGTTCAAGCCTCAAATTCCACTGTGCACAGCTCGCTAGGTGCTGGCCCCTGTTATTATGGTCAAGTGAAGAAACTCAAGACAGAAGGGCACCAAAAGAGATCATTCTATTGGGTTGGACAGTGCTGGATGAAGTGATTGTGGGGGACATAAAGGAAGCTCCCTGGGGAAAAGGGTAAACAATGAGCAGAAGCAGGGAGCTGCCAGGCCAACAGCCCCTTGGGTTTGGGGAAGTATTTGTAATTCTGGCTGATGGGCATAAAGTGGAATGAGGGGTGTGGCGTGAAGTGAGGGTGGAAAAAAAGGATAGAAACACAGATAAGGAACATCAGGAGGTCCAATGACATGGTGGTGTTTCTAGGGCAGGACTTAGGGGAGGACCGGGGATTCTTGGCGGGGGGTGGGGGGGTAACAAGCCATTGCTCAATGTTGGCTTTGGGGAGTAGCAGGGGGACTGGAAAAGAAGGTAATTGCCCTTACTGAGGGCTAAATTGTACTTAGCCTTCCCCATGGGACTGTGGGGTGGGAAGGGGGTAGTATTTGTTCTGTTTAACCATGAAGAAAGAGTAACCCAGAGCCACAGAGTGACTGGTCCTACCAGCCAGGTGCTCCTTTCCAGTAGTACACAATCCAGCTGGGGAGCAAAATAAATAATAGTGAAAAATTAGCACATGATTCTAAAGTGACATGTGGTCACTCTCCCTACGTCCTCAGAAGGCCAGAAGTTCAGGAAGAATCCACATTGAGGGGGACATCTGAGGAGAGTTTCTCATTACAAGGGAACAGTAAGGAACGTCTAGACCCTCTCCACACCCTTGGGCCCACTTTATCTCTAACCCATCTGAGAAATGGTCAAACAGAGCATTTTGGGGCTCAGGAACATTCTCAAACCCTAGCATAAAGCTGGTCTAAGCCTAAGAAATCTGATTAGCTCCCAACACTGAGCCATCTCATTTACTAGTCCCTGCAAGTCAGTCCATAGGATTAGTGGTCTATATGGGACACTAATCAATACACAAGCAATTAGGGCTCTTAATACTTGTGTGAGAGCCCAAGAGGACAGGGCCACCCCAACTCCAACAGCCTTGTTTTGTAGCATACATTCATTTTGAGTTTGGTATTATTAATTGCAGCATGTTAAATTCTCTATTGGACTAAGGCTTTAGGGCTAGATACTTTGCCCAGAAACATCAAGAAGAACATGCTGGAAATAAAGTTTGATGGATCCTCTGTCCCAAGAGAGGGAGCTGCTGGGACCCTCACAGCCCCAGGAAACCCAATCAGTATCCCCATAACTAGGTACTCTTGCAGGACAGGGGTCATGTTTTATTCACTGTGCATCACCAGAGCCTAGACAGTACATGTTACATGGTAAGTAATGAATGAACAAGTGAATCAATGAGTGATTAATAACAGATAGTTTTCAGCCAGTCAACAACTTCCTATGGGAGCCTGCTATGCACAGAATTTGCATCCTAAGATTATGGTGATAATCTACATTGCATTCAAGAAGTCTGGGGTTGAAAGGGAATTTGGAGGTGACCTAATCTAGTGTTACTTTTTAATGCAACCCATTAATGGATCATGAAATCGATCTACCTAATGAGTCCTGACCATGATTTTACAAATGGAATGCAATGGAATGCAATGGAATGGAATGAGTGCAATGGGATGAATAGAATGGAATAGAAGAAGAGTTCAGTAGATACAATAGAACAGAGTACAGAAGAACAGAATAGATCAGAATGAATCACGTGTAGTAAGGGTCAGTATAGATCAGCCAGACTTGTGTTTGTGGACTCCGGGTATATGGCCTGGATGTACCCTAACAAATCTAAAAGCCACTGATGAATTCAACTTTCATCCAGTGATTTCACGACCTCAGAGACCACATCCGGGACAAATGATTCCTTTCTGGGTTCCTCTTGTTCTAGGGAATGAATTTCATCCAGGATCAGCCTGTTCTGCTTAGAGACCATCTGGCTGTGGGAATTGCAACACAGTTCAGACCGCACCACAGGCACACTCACACACAAACACACAACAAACCAAAATACCATTTTATGAGGCAACACTATGTAGAATGAGATGCACTAGATTTCATTTTATTCTATTTTATTTTTGAGTTATGTTGGTGATAACCTATTAAATAGATTTTATAAGATGCTAATCCATCAGAGTCCGCAGTGACACTGGACTAGGTGGGGTCTGATAATCTGAAAAGGGCAGAATGGGGTTCTAGGACAATTTCCACATTAATCCTGTTTCTTTTCATTATGTTCAGCTGTGTGCCTACAATGGGCTATGTGCTAAGAAAGATAACTGCTTGGTGAGCTGGAGCTTAGATACTTTGGGGGCACACAAAGGAGTAGTCACAGCTTCTGCCTATTCCTTATTGCCTCTGTGGACAAGCTCATTGAGAGAAGACTGTGTGAGTCTTGTATAGAGCATGTTAATAGCTATTGTAAATGCATGATTATTCTTGGTTCTCTTGCTGGTTGCAATATAGCAGCTATCATGGGTTTCCTCTTAAGACTTGACAGCAAAAGCATTTCAAAGATTAAAAGTTAGAAGGAAAGTTTAAATGGTGTATTTTTGTTTTTGTTTTTGTTTTTTCCCCTTCCAACCCAACTTGGAAGAATTTGTCTTTGGAGAACCAACCTAATCAAATAAAGTAGAATCAATTTACTGGAGACATAATCCAACTTGCATAATTGTCCTGGCTGGTTAACACCACAGCTGTTCACAGGACACGGTTCATTAAATAATGAAGTCTTCATCAGACTCTCCTTCACTGGGCTATAGTTCTTTTCCCCCATAGCACCAAAGAAGTACTGCCTTCATTAGCATGCAGTGTCACTGATCGCCAAGGGGATAATTGGGGGATTTATTTTTATGACATTCTATTCACCAGACATCATCAATTGCATTAACCAAAAGACACTGTATTTTCCCCAGTGGAGAATCCTTTCACTAGAGAACCACAATAGACTATGGGTTCTCTGTGGGCAGGGACCACATCCCTTCATCTTTCTATCCCCAGTCCTAGGCAAAGTGCCTGGCATTTGGTGGGTGCAGGATAAATATCTGTTGAATCAAGAAGAAAACATCTCCAGTGTGGAATTCCTCAAGCTTCACAGGAGCAATGCTTAGAAGTCTGGCAGCACCCTGGTTGCAATGAACATTTGGTCTCAAATTGTGTCCCCTTCCTTTCTGGTTTGTTAATTTTCCACTTGACTGAACCAAATTGTCCAAGTTCACATGAAAGCAGACGGGACTCTCAAAATCCCCTCTGGCCAACAGAAGATTCAACCATGCCAACTTTGCTGTCTTCAAGCTCAAAGACACACTTAAACTCTCTAGGTGGAGGAAAACCTGTGCCAATCTCAGAATTCCTAAAGAATCCCACTGTTAAAAGAGGCCACCAGAAGCTGGGATGCTGAGAGGTAGCAACGACCTTGTAAATTTCCTGAGGCATGCAAAGCCAGCAATTTAGTTTACAAAGCATGGGAAGAGAGACGCACTGTAAAACTGGCAGATTTGTGGCTTAGATCAACTCAAGCATATTCAAACACAGATAGATAGCTAGTCCCACTCCCCTAGTTTCTGATTCAGGCATTTGCATCTCTAACAAGTTTCCAGGTTGATGCTGCTTCTCCAGGCACCCCACGCTGAGCAGCACTGGTTTAGACCTCTGATTATAAGCAAGGTTCCGGAGCAGCTATCTGGGCTGGAGCCCTGAATCTGCCACTCACTAGTCTTAACTTTAGGCAAGTCCTTTAAACTCTTCTGTCCAATGGTATCAAGTGTCAAACGAAGGCACCAAGAGCATCTTTTCCACAAGGTTGTTGTGAAGGTCAACAGAGAACATCCATTCCTTAGCAGGGTGCTTGGCAGACAGAAAGGGCTCAGTTAAAGTTAAGCACATAAGAAAAAAAGTTCTGATAGGAAGACAGCTGGACAGGGAAGCCAAGCATCCATTCCAATTCTAGCTCTGCCACCACTGCTGTGGATCCTGGGCAAATGGCTTCCCCTATCTAGGCTTCATGTCTTCATTAGTAAAATGAGCACACTGGATGATTTATAATGGACTAAGACTGCCTTTGAACTAGAAGCTTCCAAAACCCTTTGCTTCTCCACCTACCATGCAGCACCCAAACACTCCCTGCTACCTCAGGCTTCCCACTGTCAGGTCTCCAACAGGATATCTCCAGACTGCCTTGGAATCATTGCCTGAATCCTCTACCCCAAAGGGTCCTTCTGCTTGGCTGTATACCACCCCCTGCCCCACTCAGCTAACATAAACTAAGGGGCCCACCTCCTCAATAACTTAACCCAGAATCCTTGCTGCTGAAGCCCTATCACATGCCATCACAATGTTTTCTCTCTTTTGTAGCCAGCTCCACTGACAACACTCTCTGATATTCTTTTGTGCTTACAGTCTCCACTGAAAGATAAGCAGGACTCATGGAAATTCAGAGGGGACAAGGGTGGTTTCATTGAGAGCACTGTGTTCACAAGGGTCTTGGAAGATGAGGCGCACACTCTCAAAGGAAGATGCCGATCTGAAATTTATTTCCATAGCCCAGTTAGGGGGAGAAGGGTCTTGGGAGGAGATTTGAAGTCCAAACGCTGAACTAAAGATACAGAACTCATTTCCCCCTCTGTATTTCCATTACCGCCATTCCAGCCCGCTGTACTAGCTTTCTGCTAACAGCTGATGATAGGGAGAGGGTTCTTGTTGGCAGAAGGCCACTGTGCATTTTGCTTTTATCAGATACTGGCAAAATTTCCCCATCAAGGAAGATAAATATGAGGTGTTATTAATAAACCTCTGAATGTGGAGATCAGATCTGGCTGGCACTCTTAATGATCCCATCAGCAGCAAGCCATTTCCAGCCTGAGGAGCCCAGTAATTTACGATGCTATGTAAGGCAACCTGAAGGCCGGAATCTCCTTGCCTGGCTCCTTGGGGAATCTTGAGCACAACTGGAGCTCCCCTGGGGTTGGGGGGACTCCCCCATGCTCCCAGGTGAAGCAGGAGCTGAGGGAAGAGGGACATTGACAGAAAAAGCCCTGAGGAAATATCACTATCATTGTTTTATATACAGAGAGTGCTAAGGCGTTTGTGCTAATCATCTCATTTAATTTTTTTTAAAGATTTATTTATTTATTTGAGGGAGGAGGGGCAGAGAGAGAAGAAGAGAGAATCTTAAGCAGATTCTGGCGCTGAGCACAGAGCCTGATGCAGGGCTCGATCTCACGACCCTGAGATCACGACCTGAGCCAAATCCAAAAGTCAGATACTTAACCGACTGTGCCATCCAAGCACATCTCATTTAATTTTCTTAAGCTCAGTGAGGGAGGTACTATTTTTAGGCAAGGACACTCCAACTAGGAGAGGTTATCATCAGCTAATATAGACATCATTGTACTGGCTTGCACCTACCGAGCGTTTTCCAAGTGATCAAACTTTGGATTTCAACTGCATTTCCCAACAATCCTACCAGTAAGGCACTGCTGCTCTCCTCACTTCTGAACAAACACTTAACGTTTACAGAGGTTAAATGAGTTGTTCAAGGTCATACAGCAAAGATGCTTAGCCAGTATTGGAATCCATGTCTGTTGGATTCCGAAGGCCATGCTGCCACGTGCTGTCCTGGTTACAGGGGTGCATAAGGGACAGAACCAGAGAGAAACCCCTGGCCTCTGTCATCCCAGCCACTGCTCCCTGCTGTCACACATGGCTCACCCATGGTTCTGCTGCCCTCCCACAAGAAAGCCACTTGAGTTATTGGCCACATCACACTGGAGGCGGTGGCACCAGCATTTGGTAGAGAGCCTGGCATCAGGAGGCATTCTTTAAATCTTCTATATATAAATCAGCGGATGAACAGTCCCCACTCATGTCCTGGAAGACTTTACAAAAGTGCCTCACTCCACTCTCCTTTGGGAGAGCTAAATTTAGGCTCCAGAAAAAGTGAGTTGCAAAGTTCACTAAGAGGCAAGGCAGTAGGGACACTAAAGGAAAAGGAACCCCCCAAAAAATCCTGCAGAGGGGAGAGGTGAGCACCAAGGTGGCCATCTGCCCAGGACTTGTAATCATAGTAACAGCACAGACGCGTCTAAGTCCATAAGCCCATTACAGTTGTTAACACAGTTCATCTTCATGGCAGCCCACTTTACAGATAGAAAAAGTAAGGCACAGCAAGGTTGAAACACTTGCTCAAGGGCCTAAGGTCATGAGCAGTAGAGCTGGGATTTGAACCCAAGCCATTTAGCACGACAGCCTGAGATCTCTACCTGTCCGCTTACTGCATCCCAGATGTTGGCTGTGTGCAGGGATGGAGAGCCTCTCCCGGGCCAGAGAGAGCTCTCCGAGAGTCCACCACCCCAGGCCTCAAGCTCAGGCTAAGAGAAAAAAGCTCAGCATTTGTAGCAGCTGGAGGTTAAATTCTGAGTAATTAACATGTTTATCCATCATAGCAGAATTGTTCCCTGGAGAATTCAAGTGTCATTTCACTATGCCTTTAATTCAGGAATGCTTTTACCGTGTCTTGCCAACAAATACTAAGGGGGGGTTAGCAGTTCCTTGACAGAAAAGGGAGGGGGCAGGGCTTCGGCCTGAACCTAATGGAGGAAACGAAATGTCTCCTTGGGGAGGGGCATCCGAGCAGGCTCCTATCTACCCATAACCGTTCTGTGCTATTCAGAGCTCTCATCCACATGGCCAGCCATATCTTCCAGTATTCACCCTTTGACTCCCCTCTTTTATTTGTGTACTGATACAACCAACCAGCACATAATGGTTATCTTTCCATTCCCAGTAGTGCTCGAAGAGATTCACAAAATATTAACTCTTATCAGCCTTATGAGGTTTCACGGAGGAGGAAAAGGAGCACAGACAGGTTAGGTAACTTGTACATAGTCACAAAGCTAGCAAGAAGTAGAGTAGTCTGCAGTCACAATCCATCCCATTTGGTCCCTCACCGCCCCCCCCCCCACACCTTACCAGAGCCTTCCCTGTCTTCCTGCCCGGCCGGAGACTAAAGCCTGCCACCCCCAAGCACTCCCTCACTTGGGGCCTGACAGCCCAGCCACACAGCCCTTTTCCCTACCAACTCCCATCCCACACAGTCTCATGATTACATTCCACGTGCATGTTTTGTCTCCCACTAGTTTTTCATCTCCCTGAGGAGCAAGACCATATTGTCAATTTCTATGGATTCTCAGAACATCATAAATACTTCAAAGTAATAATAACAACTGCCATTCATGCATGTGAATGCAAGCTCCATGACAGCAGAGACCTTTGTTTGTCTGTTTGTTCTCTGCTCTATCTCGAGGGTCTGGTAGAGTGCCTGGTACAAAGCGGGCTCTCAGAAAATACTGCCACTGAATGAATGAACAAACACATTAACTTAGCACTAATCGTGTGCCAGGCATTGTATTGGGAACTCCATACACACTCGGCCTTATCATTGTGGATGACAGAAGGAATGAATGAAGTCATGTAGGTAAGTGAGGGAGTGAGCCAACCAATGAATGAGTGGCCAAGGGAAGGTATTCCAAGGCTGGCATCCTGTCCATTGCCTACACCATCCACTCTTCACAGGTGTTTTGTCTGCCGGCCTGCCATCCTTCCCCGCCACCTGCTCCTGGTCCAGGGCTCCTAGGCTGCCACCCACCTCTGGGCATATTCAGGGAGCCATGCTACAGAGCCAACTATTCATCAGCACAAGTGAGAATGGTCATGGAAGCTCTCTACATCCTACTTGGAGAGCCCTTGGAGCCTCTGCTCCCCTAACAGGTTTAGAAGTCAAGGCCATTTCCTGACACCATACACAAAGATAAACTCAAAGTGGATGAAAGACCTCAGTGTGAGACAGGAATCCATCAGAATCCCAGAGGAAAACATAGGCAGTCGCCTCTTCAACAATGGCCACGGTAACTTCTTTCAAGACACCTCTCCAAAGGCAAGTGAAACAAAAGCGAAAATGAACTTCTGGGACTTCATCAAGATAAAAAGTTTCTGCACAGAAAAGGAAACAACAAAACTAAGAGGTGGCCCACAGAATGAGATAAGATATTTGCGAATGACATGACAGTTAAAGGGCTGATATCCAAGATCTATAAAGAACTTCTGAAACTCAACACTCAAAAAACTAATAACCCAGTCAAAAAATGGGCAGAAGATATGAACAGACACTTATCTAAAAAAGACACACAAATAGCTAACAAACACATGAAAAAATGTTCAACATCACTAGCCATCAAGGAAATACAAATAAAAATCACAACAAGATACCACCTTAGAATAGATAAGATACCAGTTAGAATAGCAAAAATTAACAAAACAGGAAACAACAAATATTGGAGAGGATGGGGAGAAAGGGGAACCCTCTTAATACTGTTGGTGAGAATGCAAGTTGGTGCAGCCACTCTGGAAAACAGTATGGAGGTTCCTCAAGCTGTTAAGAATAGAGCTACCCTACAAACAAGCAATTGCTCTACTGGGTATTTACCTCAAAGATACAGACATAGTGAAAAAAAAGAGGCATGTGCACCCCCATGTTCATAGCAGCATGTCCACAACAGCCAAACTGTCGAAGGAGCTTAGATGCCCTTCAACAGATGAATAGATAAAGAAGATGTGGTTCATATACACAATGGAATATTACTCAGCCATCAGAAAAGATGAATACTTATCATTTGCAACAACATGGATGAAACTGGAGATTATGTTAAGTGAAGTAAGTCAAATAGAGAAAGACAATTATCATATGGTTTCACTCATATGTGAAACATAAGCAATAGCACAAAGGATGATAGAGGAAAGGAGGGAAGTCTGAACGGGGAGAAAACAGAGAGGGAGAGGAGTCACAAGAAACTATGGACCTGAGAAACAACCTGGGGGTTTCAGAGGAGAGAGGATAGCAGGGTGATAGGTATTGAGGAGGGCACCTGCTGTGATGAGCACTGGGTGTTACACTTAACTGATGAATTACTGAACACTGCATCAAGGACTAATTATGTACTATACAGTAGATAACTGAACAAAATTAAAAAATTAAAATTTTTAAAAAAGAAGTCAAGGCTGGATGCAGAGTGCAGACAGCTGTTCTCCCTGAGCAAAGACAATGCCCCCGCCATGTCCTTCCTTGTTTACCTGCCCACCACAAGGCTTTCCAGCACAAGGCAAGAGGCAGAAATGCACTCACTCATGTATTCATTCACCCACAAACATGCCTCAAGCAACTGGGCACCTACTGAGTCCAGAGTAGTTCTGTGCTCTGCAGGGGATATATATGTGAATAAGAAATAGTCCTAGACCTAGAGGAATTTATGATCTAGGAGGAAAAAATAACAGCTATATTAACTGTTGTTAATGTTGTATAGGCATAATAATAATGTTACGTTGGCTGTCTCTGGCTTATTCAGCACCTGGACTGAGATGTACAGCCTGTGATGTGGCCCTGAATAACTTACACCCTGAATGTGGTACTTGTTAGAGACCCTCCCTCCTTCCCCCACTCCATCCCATGCTCCCAGACACAGACAATAAGGAACAACCCAGACTACTAAAGACTTCACAGGTAAGGTGGAGAAAGGATATAAACTGCATAAATGAATCTAAAAGGGGATTCTGAATTCATCTCAATTCCTTCTAAGCCATGGTACAACCAAGGACTCCTTCCCTGACCATTCCCCTCACAGCCCCTCCAGGTACAAATGTGGTCCTGATAAGTCAAAGTCCTTCACTCTCCCAGTAAAAGCCTCTGGACCCATATCCTTCTGCTACTATAGGCTTCATCTCTATGGTCATCATCAGGGATATTCACCGTATTCCAATTCTTTCCTCTTTTTGGGCAATTGGTGGAATACTTTCCTGCCTCTTTTGAAGTTAGGTGTGACCAAGTGGTTTGCTCTGGCCAATGAGTCCTAAGTAAAGTGTATACCATTTCTGGATGGGAGCTTTCAGCCAGGGCAGTGTACCACTGTCTTGGGCCAGGATGATTTTGGAAGCAAATGCCAAGATGGAGCTTCTATTAGTTTGTTTCACTCTCTGACTTTAATGAAGAATCACTCTCTTTCCAAACCCCTGCCCTTCTTAACTGATATTACATATGTATGGAGCATACATAAACCTTTCTTGCACTGTGCCATTTGTTGGGGGTGTTTGTTACTGCAGCAGAGTATGGCCTAACCTGACTGATAGAGTCATTTGATGTTAAACAGTTCAGCTCTGCCCTGATCTACAGGTAAACTGTCATACTCAACTAATTCTGTCATTCTCCACACACACACATACAAAAAGATCCTCTAGGTAACAGAATCCACACTCTGCAGAAGATAATTTACGGCATCTTTTGATAGCTTAAACATTCTCCTTGAGGTCTCACCCTTGGCTCTTAAAAGACTCATCAACATATTTTTCTAAAAAAATGGTGGTAACACAAAAAGGAATTCTGGAGAAGCATCTACCTGGTACAAAAGAACTATGCTCTGGTAAGTGCCATGAGAAAGTTAGCTGTCAACACGTGGGACACAAGAAATAGTGGAGTTAGTTTGGACACAAGATGCCTTCAAGAGGGAGGTGATATGCCCCAAATCCTCATGAAGGCTGTTCTGGAAGGAAAAAAGGGAATGATTCCCTAAGAATCACATTTGAGAGTGGCTCTGAACTCTAAAGCTGAGGCTGAGGTCCCAGGCAAACATGAAGAAAGAAGAAGGAGCTCCAGTGGCTTGAAGAGCTCTGCATCACTGGGCTGAACCCTCCTCACCAAACAAGTGTCAGAACTTTTGCATGCCCATCCACTCCTGCCCACCTCCCCGCCCGCTCCGCAGACCAACATGCAGAAAGGCAGGTACTTCTTGATTTGGATGCCACCTCACTTCTCTCTCCTTTGTATCTGCCAACCCCTCCACATCTGAGGAGAACAGACAGTGCACTTGACCTATATATGGTAGGACACGAATCTACCCTGAGAGTTACAAAAAAAAAAAAAAAAAAAAAAAACAGAACACAGTTAAATGTTCAAGAAGCATGTGTTTAATGTGATAGAATTCAACCCCAGAACAAATGCTGACCTCTCGCCACCCAAACTCATCTCCTTTTCCACATTAGGAAGCTCTCTGGCTATGCAGGTCCTCTGCTCCAGCATCCAACCCACTCACACTTACCCTGCTATACTCTGTCCTAAGTGTCCCCTCTCTCTCCTTCACATCTACCATCAAAATGTATCTGACTTGTGTCCCATTCTCTCAGGGGGTTTCTAAGGAAGCCATATTTATGCTGCTAATGAGTTACTCTTTTTCCCTCCCTAAGAAGGTATTTATATTTAATCAAACCCCTTCTGGGATGACATGTCTTTAATGTAAAGGCATGCACATTATTCATAATGGAATTTTTTGGTGCGCAATCAGTCACAAGGGACAGAAGACCCTTTTGATGTCATGATGGACAAAAGACCTCTTCCTGAGTGCTCACCATCTATGTCATTTTACATATCACATATGCAAAAAAAAAAAAAAGCCTCTTATACACAACTATGAAAATACCACGCAAGAGCCCATTCTCAAATAAGTGACTTTGCCATTGCCAGAGGAGAAAGGATCAGATTAGTTGATGCTAATGAGTGGTAAAACTCCCTTAAAGAGGAAACCACTTCTCCCACAGACAGAAAAGCTGCTCTAAGAAGCCCAAGTCCTGAGGATACTGTCAGTGAACACATACACAGGCTGCAGCCTGTTATTAATCAGTTAATTCTCAGCTAGCTTTGTCCCAAGTCATCCAGCATATGGAATAAGAAGAGATTTATAAGCTGTGTGCATTTAAATTAATATTTTCAAATGGTAGGAGTGTGTAATTAATACTTTCAAAGAACACATTCACACCAGATCAGGCAGTGGTGTTATATTTTATCCATGTCAATATGACTCTTTTTAATTCCTTTCTGGGAGGAAGACAACAGCTCTAAGTTTGTTTTGTTTTGTTTTTCTTCTTCTGAGACTCAAAATAACCATTTCTTTCTGCTTCAGTAAATCACTACCTCAGCTTAAAAGAGTTCCTAGAAAGTTCTCATTTCATTCAGTCCTTAGGAGGAGAAGCAAGTTACAAATGCCAAGACCTTCGTGTACAAGTAAGTCTGCTTCACAACAATATCAACCTCATTAATCAGGATATACAAAGTTGTGGTGAAGTAACAAAGAAACCCTAAAATTCCAAAGACTTACTTTTAATCAATTATTTCTCACTCAGGCAAAGCCATTTGGGGTTAGGTGGCTCTCCAAGGTAGTTTGTTTTAAAAGAATGAGACACAGGCTGGTCTTAACTTATGGTTCTACCATCTCAACATGGTCTCTATGACTGCTACGAGAGGGCAAGGAAAGCATGGGGAAGTAGGAAGGAGCTTTTAACTGTCTCAGGCTGGAAGAAACACTCACCACTTCTGCTCATCATCTACCCAACTGCAAGCAGTCTTGGAAGAGTGGGAGAGTCTATGGTTATTTGGTGATCATCAAATGTCTCCCCATACTGGTTATCAGTGGGCAGTGTGAGGACACTTTAACTACTTAGCAACTGTTAACCTCCAGCCCTTAAAGTTTGTGCTCCAAGTCCATTATGAAATCATCAGTAGAGGTGACGAAAGGGTATGGAATACCATGAAGCTTGCCAGGGAGGTGGCGCAGGTATATTTATTAGAACCTTAAATTTTCTTCTTTTTGTCCACTAAGTATCCCAGGAATGCCAGATAGAAATACTTCCTGTGCTTTGGGAAGAGGAAAATAAACCAGAGAAGGGTCACCTTGAACTTTTGAAGATAGCTCTGCTCCTCAAAAGTATAGTAAAAGCTGTCAGGGTGGAGAAAGGAATGAGTACTGGCCAAGATCACCCACGCTGGGAAGATTTTATCACAAATTTACTTCTGCCTGGGAGCTGGTAGATAAATGAGACTGTTGTTTCTAAACACTGGAAGTAGGACTGGTTGTTAAAAAAAAAATACAATCTAGAAGTTCTAAGCTGGCCAATCTAGTGTGGAATCCAGAATCTGCATATTAACAAACAACCCCAGGTAATTTGGTACATAGCCACATGACATAGCCATTTGACAGCCATTGCCCTAGAGAAAAATACAAGGTTTCACTAGCACCAGGATTGACTTATTCAGTCTTAAATAAGACCCAAGACCAAGTAATTGGTTTAGAGCCAACCAAGATCAGCAGATCACTCGGCTCCCATCAACATCTGACAGAGGCAAAGGGGCTGAGGCTGGTCTGCATTTGAGAACAGACTGGCACATCATAAAAGTGATTTGTGAGGCACCTGGGTGGTGCAGTTGGTTAAGTATCTGACTCTTAGTTTGGGCTCAGGTCACGATCTCAGGGTCGTGAGATTGAGCCCTGCATCAGGCTCTGCACTTAGTGCAGAGTCTGCTTGAGCTTCTCTCTCCCTCTCCCTCAGCCCCTCCTGCTCATGCCCTCTCTCTCGTCCTCTCTCTCTCTCTCTCAAATAAACAAATTTTTTTTTAAAAAGTTACTGGCCCTGTCGTTTGGCAGCCAAGGCTCGTACAGTTGGATTTTCCCTCTAGTGACAAATAGAATGCCCTAGAAAAATGTTTATAGGCTTGGAAGAATGGGTTTGAGATGGGAACAAAGACTTTGCCAATGATAAGCACTGGACTTTCCATTCCATGCCAGTTTGGTAACTGACTGGGATACAGGCACATAGATGGGCCTTTGGAATAGGACTTTGTTCTGGATCTGTGGGTTTGCCCTTCTCAACTGTGGTCAGGCCCATCACTATAAAAGAGCATAATTTTGTGGCAAGAGATCTGTCAAACCTTCTGAGCTGTGTGTGTGTGTGTGTGGGGTGATATGGACATGTAGATAGCTTGGGTGAACTGAGAATGCTAACTTAGCAATTGAAGAAAAGGTGCATAGTAGATAGTAGGCATATTTATAGGTGTTTTCCATTTCTCTCTCACGCCTCATGTATCACTGTAAACTCTAGAGGTCAAGCTATCATGTCAGGCTGGTGGGATCTCCCTCCTGATATAGAATGAAGGACCTGAGGCAAGTGAATTCAGGGAAAGAGAACTGAGGGATAAGGGTGTTCCAGACTTGAGAATGGGCTCAAAGTAGTAGTGCCATCCACCAGCTTAGGACTGTCATAGGCAAGCCCTGGAGGTAATTTCTGGAGAGAACATTTTATCAGCTTCTGAATTATCCTCAGGTAAATATTCAGATGGTGAATTACTGGATCTAGCTGGGCAAGAAAAGAGGGTAAGAAGCCACGTCTTTTCTGAGGATTCTGGGGGCAAGGTGAACAATGAAGTGAAAGAAGCATTTTTCCAGAACACTTGTGACTCCATCACAGACCACTGCAGGCTACTGGAATAGAACAGGACCAGAGAGTGTAGAAGCCACTGGACTCTGCCCATCCTCCAAAATGACCCATACCCTGAAGCAGGAGTGTAGTGGCTTTAAGGTCAGGTAGATATGGCCACTTCCCAGCTGAAAAAATTCTCAAACCATTCTAGTTTCCTCATCTATAAAATGGGAAAACGAGACCCACCCCCACTGGGTCCTGGTGAGAATTAAATGATGTAATGCAATTAAAGAACCCAGCACCAAGCCTGGCACATTACAAGTACACAAGAGCTAAGGTCTGAGCTTCCTCACCTAGAATGGCACCCACCTGATCATCTCACCGAGCCACTGGGAGATGATAAAAAAGCAAAAGCCCTATAAATAATAAAATCTTTGTGGCTCTGTAAGCAATTTTTGTCATGTTCTTAGCATTCCTGAATGTATATAGCAAGAGTTCAATCCATGTTCCATCCTGTCTGGAAATGGTTTTTGTCAGAAGCTGGAAAGCCAGGTCAGGTTGGAGGCATTTCAAAGTGTCCAAGTTGTCTGGACTGAAGCAGCAACTTTAGGGCTAGCAAAGAAGGAACTGGGGAGAAGCAGACTTCTGAATAATCAGTATAGCTCTGGGGATCCCGCACACATGCACAGGCACATGTGTGTGTGAGAGAGAGACAGAGACAAAGACAGAGACAGACAAAGAGACCAGCTTTGAACTGATGAGGAGGCTTCCCATCATTACCATGTGGATTTAAACTGCCAAGACTACAGACTGGCTAGCCCACCAAGGAGGAAAGACAATAGGAAAACAGAAGGTCACTCAGAATGCAAACACCTCATCATTGCAGTGCAATAAATGGATTCACCCTTTCGCTAAATGTCAAGTTAATATTTCTCTTGGCACCAGCTGTGTTTTGCCCTCCCCTCCTTCCCCCAACAACAAGCTTGGCCTCCCAGAAGCCTGCCCTTCAGCAGCCACGCAGCCTCAGCACTGGGAATTGAGGAGGGCAGGAGTGGCTGGCATAGTAAACACAAGCACACCCAGTCCAGAAGCAGAGGGGAAACAGACTTTGTGGGGAGTGATATCCTCTGACAGTCCCGAGCTCTGGCTGGGGGGAGCTCTGGGCTTCAGGCTGCAGCTCTGGCCCCTGACTGTCCTGGGGAGTGCCACTAACTAAAGATCCCTCCTCCTCCGGCTCACAGGCAGGGAATAGGCAGGCAGGGAAAGAAGATGACCTTCAAAGCCAGTTACCAGCTGGGACCATGTGCTCACCTGCACTGCTCCAGGTCTTCTTGTCTTCAGGCTACCCTCAACAATATCAGTAGTGTAGCACCAAAGAGAGGAGAGGTAGGCTCCATTCCTGTGAACTCATATGATCCTTTGAGTTTGCCCCTTGCCCAACCCTATCAACCAGGATGATGGTTTATTTGGGGGTCCTTTCCTCTATTCATTTGTGCAGTGTCTGTGTCTCTCACCTCTGCATGCCCAGTGCCACTCTGCGTGAGGCCTGGAACAGAGAATGTGCTCAGTAGACTAGAAGGTCATTCCTCAGACAACTCTACACATTGTTCTCTTCTAACTCCCTACCTTCTTCACTGCAAAAACCATTCAACTGCTGCCTACTCCAGTGTCCTCCCCATCCTCCCCATCCAGTGTCCTCCCCATCCACTGTCCTTATCACTCTTCACAGCTTAGCTCAAGGCCCTCTGCAAGTCTTACCTTCTCCATGAAGCCTCTGCACTGTTCTGGTTTTTCTAAGCTTCTATTGTACCAGATTAACTGCATTCCCCATATGGAGCTTCATAATAGAAAGCTTTATAATAGTTATTTTAATACCTCTAAACCTAATCTGTGAGCATGCTCAATAATAGGTCTGCCATAGATTTTTAAAGAAGACTAACATAAAGCATGTAGCACAATGCCTGGCACATAGTAAGTGCTCAAAATAGGTTTTTGTAATGATGGCAGCAGTTTAAATACACATGATGGTGATGGTGACAGTGGTGGTGATGGCGGTGATGATGGTGATGGTGATATCTCTGTTTTATATCTCTGACCCGAGGCGGTCAACCCTCTGCTTATTTTGTCTTGACAAACTCCAAATCTTAATCCCAATGTTTTACATGTAGTGAAAGTCTTATCAACAATGGTAATACTACTGAAAATATTTTGTTATTAATATTAATCATGTTTATAGTTTGATAGCACAAAATCACGAAGAAAGCATCAGACTGGGATCAGACATTGACTTTAGTCCAGCTTTCCTACTCTGGGCCTCAGTTTCCTCTGCCATATAAAAACGAATTTTTTACAAGAATCTGTGGTTCAGTCTAGTGCTGATATTGCACTTCTGTGGTTACTAATGAGATTCGTTGACACCAAAGTGAGCCCTCCCTCCACCCATATGGTCATCCTTGCACAATATGCCTTGGTACACAAATGCAAGCCTACCGGTGAGGAAATGAAAGAAACTGGGATTTATGTCAGCCAACCAACAGAACACCAGTGCTCACTGAGATATACAAATGCTTTCTCTTTTAAAGGTTACACCAGGCAGCATGATGGTTGACATTCCCCTTCCCAGCAGCAGGTTAGCAGCAGATGTTGCAACAAAATGATCCACACTGGAGATGCCTATTAACCCTCCTGCAGGGCATACCCAGATTTGCTTCTGAGCTCACACTTTATGACTCCTAAGGCAGCTTCATATTGCCACCTCTGGCTTCTAAAGTGTCACTACCCTCTTGTCTAAAGAAGCTTGGATCATAAGCAGAAGAAGGGACTGAGCATCAACTGTATCAAATACCAACCACATCTTCTATATCTCTATTCAGAAAAGGTTATCCTTCCCTTTCTATCCTATAGATCCCCTGAGGGCAGACATAGGATTACCCTGAACTTCAAAGTGTGGGCTCTGCTCCACTAATTATGACCTAACTGGGTTATCTTTTTACTTAGTTTTAGCAATTTACTTAAGTCTCCATGTGTCCCATTTTCTTCCTCTATAAAACTGTAATACATTGCCTAGGAATGTTGTGGTTGTGGGAATTAAATAAAATAATACATGCAAAGCACTCAGGGCAGAGGCTAGCTCACAATATGCATGCAATATATCTGCATTATCATTGCCTATGGTGTTATTATCATGTAATGATATTTAAGAACAGGTAGATGAATTTCTATATTTGATTTTGGCACCAGTTACACAAAAGGACCAAAGTCTTAGGTAGGCAAGCTGTACTGTAAAGCAAAGTGTCAAACCTGTCAAGTCCTAATAAGGCCAGAGAAAGCAGAAAAGGGCCAGTACCAACAATGCACATTATCCTTGGAAAATGTTTAAAGCATTATACACTCTGATGTGAGCATGTGTATATTCAGACAATGCTAGTGTAACTTACTACAATGCTTAGAAATGTGTCTTATGGTAGATGAAAGATAAACTGTGCCAAGAATACGGGCTTAAACTAACTAAAACATTTGCCCATTCCATTACCCAGGGCCCTGTCCATGGTTCTGAAATGGACTAGTGGACAAAGGCCGGTGGGAGTCATGACTTCTGAGAAACTGCCAAGGAGGAAAGAGAGAGATTCTTTGGAATCATTCGGATAAATGCAATTATTCAGAATTAATGTGTAATGGCTTAATAATTGGGCTTCCTCACCTATCGTGCTCCTGATTTTAAACGTATCATAAAAAAAAAACACAAAAAAAACTCACAATGCAGACCAGAGCTAACATAAATTACTTAGGGAGTCACTGGCTGCCCTCTGTTGACCTGTATAATAAGAAATTGAACAAATAGATCTTCTATTCTGAAATGAGTTAACTACTCTGTTCTCTAATTTACCAACTGCAAAGAGGTGGCAGAGAATATTCATTGAGAGTGAGGCTCTGGAAGCAAACTGCCTGGATTCCAATTCTAACTTCTCATTTATCAGGAGGTAACACTGGGCAAGTTCCTTCACCTCGTTGTGTCTCAGTTCACTCATCTATAAAAATGGTCATAAAAATAGTCCTCAGCTCATAACATTATTTTTAAGTTAACTAATATACCTAAATTACTTAGAAAGTGCATGTATCATAATAAGAACTGAGTATAATTATTATTATCAATATTATAATTGTCTTTGCTGTCATTAATGTCAAATCAGACTTAACAAAGATGAAACCTTCTTTTTTCCTCCTATATCTTGGTTTGCATGAATGTCCTTCCTTCTCTCTGCTCCCATTAACTCTTTCTTTCTATCTTGTTCCTGAGAAAACTCTAGAGACAGATCAAGAATGAAATGAGGGAAGTTTACTCACACACCCACTGAGCTCCACATAAAAGGAACTCAGACATTCCTTAAAATGGGAGACAGCAAAAACACAAAGGCCGCAATTCCCCTAAAAGCCATCGAGAGCTCAAGTGTCCTTGGTCCACATCACAACACCCCGTGCTCAGCCATGCTTGAGGCCACACTCCACTTGCTTCTCCATCAGTCTGTCAGCTTCCAGAGGAGCCCAGCAGGCTCACAGGGCTGACAAAAGCTGTGCAGATCACCAAAGCCAAGGCCCTGGTTGCATGGCTTCTTTGAAGAATGGTCAATGCTAACTCAATGTTCTCAGCCCATGACCCAGAAACTCTAGCAATCATGATGGAAGGCAAACAGTGATAATGACCCCATCTGATACTGAACTCACAACACCCTCCTAAAGACTACCATGCATCTAACTTCCTTCGGTCTTCTTAGCATCCCTTCAAAATACGCAATTAGTGCCATCCCCATTCTATGGAAAAGGTAGCTGAGGTCCAGAGATTGATGTGCCTTGGTAAAAGTCATACAGCTACCAATGAATGGAAAATTCAGGACAGCCCAGGCTGGCCCTTCAGGCAGGAAGGTTTAGTGGGAAAAGTATGGAAAAGCAGCCAGACGGAACTCTGAAAACCAGTTTCACCACTTGCTGCCTGTACAACTTTGGGAAGTGACCTAATTTTATGAGAACTCACTTTCCTTATCTGTAAAATGGAAATAGTATCTCCGATTCAGGATATAGGAGGGTAAGCAATAATGTGAGCAAAGCACTGAGCCTACTGTCTGGCATAGAGATGGGGTTAAATAAGAAGACACTCTTGTCATTATCATCACTGTCAAGCCAGCCAGTTCTCTTTCCAATGTGCAAAGACACACAGGATCTGCACTAAAGGAGGCAGTAACATACAAAATGCCAGTGTCCTAATGTCCCCTCTGCATCCATGCTCCCTGATGGACTTGCCAATCACATGCCTGAACTGGGAAAGCTCAGTTATCACATGTGGCTTGTCTGGAAAGCTATTACATCCCATTCTGGCCTGGCTCACCCCACTTGGCATATTCCCAGGCTCCTAACACTGACTGGGAGTAGGTCTGAACATGGGGACTAACTAATAACTTAGGAAACGCTGCTCAAGCTTATGTTCAATTTATATAATAGTCCTTTATGACATACAGTATCAAGGCAACCATGGGTCAATGAAACACATCCATTTCCATAAACATTTGTTCATGTCTTCACTAGGTAGAACCAATAAGGATGAAATAATGCTGGAGAGAGAGGGAGTGAAACACATTTTATGATATCAGTATTCAAACACCACCAAAATCCCAATTTTTATGTAATAAATATAGAAAGTATCAAGAAGCTACATAGGCTGCCCCCTCCCCCAAACTGCCCTATGGAGCACTGCAAAGGCTTTTTAAAACAAAGTATATTTTGGGTTAACACCCAAGCTTTTCCTGCTAGTTCCTTTCATTTAGTAGATAATCAAGAGCTGTCTGTAATCAATTAAGTGATACCATACACATAGATGGGATGTCCTCCAGGCTACATTCACATGACTGAGTATAATTTTCAGGGCCCTGGAAATACATTGTGGGATAAGACATAGTCCCAGTCACCAAAGAAGTCACCACCCAGTGTGGAAAATGACTTATAGAGACAATAATGGTGTAGTGGGCTGAGTGCTTGGGGCTGGGGGAGCACAGCAGAGGGGCATGTCTGCTGAACTTCAAGCATTTAGCTCAGAGCTGAGACCTGAGGGGGAAAGGAGAGGGGAGAAATGAGAGGAAGGTGTCCAGGATCAAGAAAACACTGGAGCAAAAACCCATTTGTCACAGAGCTTGGGGAGCTCCGTGCAGCCACGGCACCGAGGTGGTGAGTGGCAAGTGATAATCCACAAAGGCAGCAGCTCCCAGTCACCCACCTAACATTGTTCTTCACTTGCTCAAGAGCCGAAACTGCTCCCAGCTGCTGCCACCTTCTGCCAGCAGGGCTGGTTCCAGGTGAGCTGTTCTGCCCAGGGGTCATGGTTGATTTGGTGTCTCCTTCCGGTGGCTCAGCCCTGAGGACCCCAATTGCCCACCTGCTGCTTACCTCTCACTGCTCCTCCACCTGCCTTCCTGGGTGGCAGAAGATGGCCCCGCCATCTGCTTCCCTTCCCAGGGCACCAGACATGGAACACTGGGGATTTGTGGGGTCAACAAGCAGAGCTCACAGAGCTTTGGAGTGACAGGGAACTGTGGGATTGCGGCAAGGAAGCCAGAAATGCCAGGCTAGCAATCAAAAGGAGAGAAAGGGAAGCAACAGAAGCACGTGGCTCTCAGAAGAAAGTCATTTAATGAGCCCTAGCCCAGCTTCCAAACTTCAAACTTGGAGAAACAGTGGGACTCATTTAGCTCATGATTGAGTCTATGTGCTAACCTCATAAAAGGCAATGTTTCTGGTTTCAAAGGTGAAATTAACAAAAAGGAGATTCTTCTCTTTCACCAAGTGGGGCCCTTACTACAGAAAGACTCATCAGCCCTAAATAAAATAAACACAAGTTTTCATTCTGCTTCCTGCCCGGAGCTTCAGGATGACCTCACAAGGTCAAGATGGGCCTCAATCCTGCCAGCCAATTCCAGAAGAGAAACCAGCAATGGCATAGACAATACAAAGCAGAATGTGTGAGTCACATTACCTTGGACTTCCCTAGACAGAGGGACTGTTGGCTCCGGTCTTAATAGACTAAACAGGTGAGACACAGCATGCATCAAAAGGGGCCTGGCAAACAACCCAAGTCCTCTCAAACCTTGTCACCACAAACCAGTCCTATGCCTAGCATTCAAAAATAAACCCTGCGCCTAAATTCAAACTACCACACCGCAATGAGATGGCAGCATTTCAACTCCTTTTGGGTTCGGAATGCTAACCAGAGGCTCCGAGCATTTGCTCAAAGGACCCAGGCTTCTCAAGAGGGATCTCCCTGGGCTAGAGCCCCAGTACATCCTGCCTTGATGGATATTTCGGATGAGGCATACTCTTGTTACCTGAGAACACGATGGAGCGACTACAGCTGCTAAAGTGTTGCCTAATTGAGGATCGACTTGCAAGAGGATGCGAGTGTGAGGTATAATTGGCACATTTTTCATGCTTCTGAGACTAAGCTGTGAGCTCCTGAGGAGGCAGAACGCACTGCATCTCACCCAGCGCCCGCAGCACAGGAAAGTATTTCAGGACATGCGTGTGCCGAGTGGACAAACAAATGAAAGAAGCATGACGTTAGGCAAATTACTGAAACAGTAAGATAAAGCGAACCCTTCTTCAGATATTTGATCAGTATTTACTCAATGATACCCCCCAGAAGGTTCACAAGCCACCCACCGGACCCCACCATCCCCTCCCTTTCCTTTGCCTTGTGTTATTTGTCTCCAGGCTGCTAATTATACTGCCCAAACTAGAAATATTTTACTGGAGATGTGTTTGTTTTCATACGCATGGAAGGAAGGTCCAAAGAGCGGGGATTTTTAGCTCATTTGTTTACTGCTGTTTCCTCCTCACCTACTACAGTTCACTAAACATTTTAGGAGAGTTTTAATCATCAGACTTTTAAAACTTGCTCCATCTCTAAATAGAAATGACTGAAGATGTTTCTGGCCCATGTACCAAGGCTCTTTATGTGTGTAAATTAATCAAACAATTTGAATACATTTGAGGACCCTTATTTGAAGCAATGTAACCATTTCATCTTGCATGCCTCTTCAAATATCTTTGCAATTTGGTCCCAATGTACCATTTGAGCTTTATTATACCTTCATCGTTATCTTCATCGCCACAACCATCAACACCATCACCATTGTCAACAATTACAGAAAACATTTATCACTGTCTATTGAGTATAATGTGCTTTGGTAATAGTTGTTTGGGGGACATAAAACAAGTAGGATGCTGAGGTCTCTGTCCTCAGACTGCCTGTCTGATGGAAACATCAAGACATACTTAAGTATGAAACATATACTGTGTTAGATGAGAGGTTAAACCAGTGCCGTCTGATAGAAATATGATAATGCAAGCTACCTAGGTCACTTACATTTTTCCAGGAGCCATACGAAAAAGTAAAAAGAAACAAGTGGAGCTGATTGCAGCAATATTTTACATAACCCAGTAAATCTAAAATATTATCATTTCAACACATCCCCAATATCTTTAAAATTTTTGTCAATAAGCTATTTCACCTTTTCTTTTTATAGTTATTATTTGAACATACGATGGAGCACATCTCAAATGGTACACTGGGACCAAGGGTTTTTAGAGTACAGAGGATAGGAGGCTATGGGGGCTATGGAGAGGCTCCATGAGAGTCACCCTCCTCACTTCTTTTTCCTCCCCTCCCCCTCTGCCCTCCTCTTGGAAGCAAGAGTGTGGTTGCAGGCACAATATAGACATCCCCAAAAGAAAACAAGCAAACGGTGTGCCTAGTCCCACCCACAGAGAAAACCCCGACTCCACCCCACTCTTCTCTTTATTCTCTCAGGCACAGTCAGACAAGGTACAACCCCATTCCAGCACTAACAAGAGATCTGGATCTTTGCCTACAAGCACTAAAATAAGTTCCCTGTGATCTCAAAAGAAAAGTATATTCAAGCTTTAGGCAACCCTGGGGACTTAGAGGTGTTCTCAGCCCTTGCACACAACAGACTACCTAGAAAGAATTTTTAAAGATGCCACAACATACACCCCCAGATTCTGATTTAATTGGTCTAGAGTGAAACCTGGGGATTTGGGCACTTCTTAAGGGCTCCTAGGTGATTCTCATGTGTGTCTCGGGCTGAGACCTGCTGGGCTGGGGTGGAAGAACGGCAGGTTGGAAGAGAGGGAAGGATAGCCTGTCACGCCATCACCCACGGGGCTAAGCATTGTGCTCTGTGCCGTTTCCCACTAACACCATCCTATCAGGCCACGAGAGAGTGGTATCACTAACCCCATTCTTCAGGTGGGAAAACCGAGGCTCAGAGAGGCTAAGTGACTTTTCCAGGAAAGGTTAGCAATTGGCAAGGAAAGAAACCGGAACCGGCAAGGAAAGAAGCTGGGGGGAAAAAGAGTGGCAGATGTACCACTGAAGGTACTAAGGCCCTGGGTGACTTCCAAGCCCCGAGGAGTTTGGGCACAGAAAGCGCACACCAGGGAGGGTGCCAATATTGACAACTACACTTGTCTGGTATCACACAATGAAGTCACGATAAGAAAAGATGCCTCAAAAAAATAAACATTATCCATTTCCACAATGGAGGAGCTTGTCTTCCCTTATCAGTGGCTAGACTGGAAAGAAGGCCAGACAATAGAAAGGAAAGAATAACTGGGCTGGAGCAGAGATATGCCCTCTTTCTTACCTTGTAAAGTCACCAAGTAGTAAAAAAAATTAATTCAGTATTT
>RCUC01154623.1:0-57006 GCA_003697995.1 Taxidea taxus jeffersonii
AAAAAAAAAAAAAAGAAAGAAAGATAGAAAGAATCTCCCTCCTCACCCAATTCTTGCAACAGAGAGGAAAACTAACACCATAAGCATTCTATGGGGTGGAGTGGGGACACACTGTATTAACCATTAGCCATTAGCCATGTCTTTATTTTCTATATTCTGTTGCTCTGACATCTTGGAACCTTGATGGCCTTAGATGGACTATCAAATCCTAGAGATAGTAAGTAGCTCTTTTGCAAATGCAAACCAACCAATCCAGAAACCACACCCAATCACCTCCTTTATCAGGTTTTCCCACTCCTAGCCAGTACCCACCTGCTTTTATCATCCCAGAGCTAGATACAAGACAACTAGTGAGACTCAGGAGCCCAATAAAGCAATGATAACCAGTCAGTCCTAAGAGCTTTATCATGCTATACTCATTCCTTTCTGTGGAAATTACTATGAAGGCTCTCCGCCACAGTTGCTCCTTCCTCTTCTTGTCTCATGACAGACCCTGATGATTCCCCGTATGGCCCAACATGATGTGGCATGCCCCTCGCTTTGGAATCTGTGAGTCATAAACTATCTTTTCAATGGCAATCATCTCCAAGTCTGTTGGTCTCACTATACCTCGATTTCTTATTAGTATATTTCAGGACACTGATTTTATAAGGGCCTTATTTTATTTATTTATTTATTTATTTATTTATTTATTTATTTATTAGAGCCTTATCTCACCCACCTGGGAGAGTAATTACCAAACTCCAGTTCCTATCTCCCATAAGGGATGGACAGAGGGGATATAAACCAAGAAACATTTGCGAAGGTCATAGCACTAGAAATAGTTCTGAAGGCCATAGCCCTAGAACACAGGCCAACTAAAAGACTGAGATTTAGTCATAAGATTAAAAAAAAAAAAATTGTCACATTAGGAGTTAGGGCTTTAACATACAAATTTTGGAGGAACACAGTTCACTCCACAGCAGAAGTATAATTTATATGCTAAGAGAAGAGATAAAATGAAATTATAAAATCCTCAATTAAAACCAGAGAAGACAGAAGAAGAGGCAAAATAAAAAATAAAAACAAAAAGACAAAGAGCATATACAATGAACAGAAAAGAATTACAAACAGGGTTGATATTAATTCAGCTCTTTTAATAATCACCTTAATTGTGAACAATAGAAATACACAAAGACATACTTTGTCCGAGTGGATAGAAAAAACATGACTCAACTGCATGTTGTCTACAAGAAAACCATTTAAATATAAAGTCTTGTATAGTGTAAAAGTACAGGGATAATGAGAGCCCATGCTAATAATAATCAAAAGAAAACTGGAGTAAAAAAAAAGAAAAGAAAAGAAAAAGAAAACTGGAGTAGCTATATTAATTTTAAAACAAATCAGAAGTCATAACAAAGAAATGATAAAGAAGGATACACCAAAAGGATAAAGAAGTCAATTCTTCAAGAATATCTAATAAGGCTTAATGTGTATGGACCCAGCAACAGAGTATCAAGCTATAAAGGCAGAACTGATAGAACTGCAAAGCAGGGAAATACACTAGTACAATTGCCCCTTTAACACTCCTCTTTCACTAATTGATACATCAAACAGTTAGAAAATCAGTAAAGATAGACTTGTAATTCTGTTCTGTTTTGATCCATTTTAGGGCTTTCTTGGGATAAACCAGATATGCCTACCGGTGGACCCAAGAAAATCCCAGGCAGGAAAGCTGTTTGTATTAAGCATCATAAAGGTGAAAAGTAGGCTAGGCTGCCCCGATAGATTGCCGCTCCTTGCTGATTGAGGAGTCTAGAAATAAAAACTAAATACTTATGCCTCAGCCCTCTCCTCTCCTTTTTTGGGGGGGCGGGGGGGAGGACTTCTCTTGTGTCCTTATGATGAAGGCATATTCTGGGTTTTACACGTCGAGGCCAGTAACTGCCCAACTACCTGGATTTAAGCCAGTAAAGCTAGGTAATTATGGGGTGCCTACTAGCAATGTCATTTTCCTCCAGCCCAAAACCACACCCAACAACAACAACAACAAATGTAATAATGTTACTCTTTTGGTTTCTGTATGAATATTAGGACTCTCAATTGGTTTCAAACCCAGGGAATGGGGTTGTTACTTATTAGCTCTGAAACTCCATAATAGAGAATATAATTTATCGTTTTCTGATGATTACAGAAAAAGTATTTTGTTCTGTTGATCAGTAATTTCTTTTTGCCCGTAAATAGAGATATCTGACAAGTGGCAGTGATTCAGCTGCTCAGAGACGTCCGGGATGATGTCTCAGGGATCCACTTGTACCTTCCCTGCAAATTCACAAGATGTTACCCCAGCTCCATACATCACAGTCACATTCAAGGCATAAAAAAGGAAAGAAGAAAGGCATAGCACTTACTTCAATCTATTGGGAATGCAAAAATGTTTCCAGAAATTCCCCAATAGATACTTATGTTTCATTGACTGGACTGTGTCACGTGGTCACTCCTTGCTTCAAGAAGGCTGGGAAAATAAGTAGTTAGCTTTTCCAGCCTTTGTGGTGGAAGGTGACATGTGTCACAAGGGCTGATAATGCCTATGGAGACAGCCAGCCACCAGGGTCAACCACAATATGGATAGTGATATTTTTAGAGGCTTTTGAATGGTAAGGTTTTGTGTTTAGTTTGGTGAGGATTTATTGTGGGCGATTTTCTCCTCTGTTACTTTTTTTTTTCTTCTGTTTGTGTATCCCCACCTGTTTTTTATCTACTGCATTGCTTTCAACAAATATATAGCTTAGTAGTAACACTATTGTGGGGGGAAAATTTCGTGAGCTTTGTGATAGCTTTGCCTTTTGTTGAGGATTTTTTTTTCCTTTTGCTCTGGTTTCATATGTGTGTCTAGCATCATTAATGTTACTAGTTTCTGACTTACAAATAAAGGGTAGTATTATCTCTAACATTAAAAAAAAACACCTCACATTAATTTTCTTATGGTCACCTGGCTGTGCTTGGGTTTTACAAAAGAAGAATCTTGGGATGTTCAAGATTTGGACTATTTAAATTCTGCTAATACTTGATAGAAATTATTCAAAATGTGGTTTCCACTTTTCTTTTGTGTTACCCTTGTTGTGACATTTGTCCCTGCTTTCTTCTTCCCACATCCTGAAGCTTAGCCAGAGAGCAGTGGAAGGTGCTACTCCTACAAATTTGGTTCAAATGTTTTCCCAATTTTGAATTTCATTCAGAGTGACATGGGCTTCACAAAAGATTCCATTCCTGCTTTTCATGAAAACTTAAAAGGATATTGGTAAGATTTTTTTTCCCTTTCAACTTTGAAACATTTTATTAATAGAAGAGTATTACATTATGACATAATGTTTGTTGACTTTGCAAAGATTTTTCTAAAATGTCTTCCTCTGGATTTGAATTGGCAAAACAGAGTAAATCTGAATGGATTTGTTTATATTATTAACTGTTACAAATGTAACTCCATGTTTTGAAAGTTTCCCATTTCGTTTGGTTAAAAAAAAATATAATCTGCTATGTGACACTGAATTAAAAATCATATACATAGGGGCGCCTGGGTGGCTCAGCGGGTTAAAGCTTCTGCCTTCAGCTCAGGTCATGATCTCAGGGTCCTGGGATCCAGCCCCGCGTCAGGCTCTCTGCTCAGCTGGGGGCCTGCTTCCCCCTCTCTCTCTGCCTGCCTCTCTGCCTACTTGTGATCTCTGTCTGTCAAATAAATAAATACAATCTTTTTAAAAAAAAAAATCATACACATAAAGACTTTAGGCTGATCTTTCCAGAAAAAAGAAATATTAAAGAGAAATTGGCCTTTAAATAAGTTCACTGAATCTAGTATAAATAAAAAGGTTGCTTTCCACGTAGGTATTTTTCACATAACCATTAATTTTCATGTTTTGCACATGCTCCCTACACATGGATCACAAATTGAAGAAGGAGCATACCAACAACAAACAGACCTCAACAGAGATGCCCGACGTCACTCCTGCACAAGCTTGCTGCCGGAGTCACTAGTGCAGAGTCCGCCTCTCGTTCTGGGTGTCAGACAGGCCTTTTGCTCTGGGTGGGCATCGCCTGCATCTCGCGGCCAGGCTAAGTGAGCACACAGAACAGAGCTGGCAAATCATGCTTAGGCACGTGCAGTCTCGACTTGCTGTTTGGAACCGAGGCCACCAGACCACTGCTAAAACTGATTGGCATTCACACTTCATTTGAGTGGGTTTGCATTTGGACGAGGTCTTCATTTTCACCTTTCTTGCTATTTCCTGAGGAAAATGAGCAATTCTGTTTGGTTGGTGTGCTTTTCAATTCCAAGACTGTTCAGTTAGCTTTCCCCTGCCAACCTTCCTTTATAAAAGAAAGGTCTGCATATTTAAGCTTGTAGGTAAAAGGGTGCTCTATCCACTGCATTTTTCAAATAGATTTTTCTTTTATTTATTTATTTTTTCTTTCTTTACTTGGCTCCAATGTTGTGCGAATGGCTGCTGACTGTGAACATTACATATGTAAATTCATCATTTACCTGCAGAAAAGGGCAAAATTAAACTGGGGGAAATGACCTTCCATCAGATTTGGGGGAGTCTGAAGCTGACTTAAAAGGGCTAAGAGTTGCTGAGGTGCCTTTCCCCCCATACATTCTTTCCACTGAGAGGGAACAATCGGTTTCATGAGCATCTGGTATTGGTCAGGTGGATTTCACAAATGTTACTCTGTACTCAATTCACTCAAAGCTGTGAAGCATCTTTCAAGCATTAACAGGAGAGCACTACTCATCTGATTTTTTAAAGCAGCTAAAAACAATGTTCCTAATGCCAGACTGGATCAGAATTCAGAACCCTCTGTACTAACCTTAAGCAATATAAACAACATACATATATTTATTGTATATTTTTATAGTGTGTGTGTGTGTGTGTGTGTGTTTAATCCATGGCAAGGACCTGAGAAAAACAAAACTAAAAAAAAATTGACCTGAATTTTCCACATCGATTAACTGTCTGGCACAAACTACCTTACAATTCTATCCTTTATTTCTGCAACCTTCTTCTCCAAAATTGTCTGTGATCAAAAAAAAGGTGAGCAAGCTCAATGGATCATTTCAATTTTGAAATGAAACCAGATCTGTGATTACAGCAAAAGGCAGGTTCTTTTGAAATAAGCCCCAGATCTCAGAGCTCTTTACATCCTCTTCTTTCTGCTGGCAATATTTTTCATTTTCCACTTTTACCTCCTTTGCTACTGGGTAGGCCCCAACATGTCACTCAAGACTTAGCTTCAATGCTCAGTGATGATTTTTCATTTCATTTCAAAAAGTGAACATATTTAAACTTTATCTATAGTAAGTATGTAAGTGCAGGACATGCACTGGAATATAAGATATCTTTGTTCCAAGGAGCATGTTACTTAATTTTGTCCTTCCCAGAACCCTTGGTTGTACTTGGATCATAGACTTTCACACCTGTAATGTAGTTTTACCCTCACTGCTATCTCTTCCTCCAGATCTGTACTGTCCAATAGCGATGCCACGTATGGTTATTCATCATATGTGGCGAGTCCAAATTGAGATGTGCTATAACTGTAATAGACACACCAAATTTTAAAGGCTTAGAATATAAAAACAACATATATCTGATGTTTTATATTATATTGCTATAACAGTGATAATATTTGAATATGTTGCAAAAACTATATTATTAAAATTTATCTCACCCTTTTTTTTAATATAGCTCTTGAAAAATTTAAGATGACAGTTGTGGCCAGTATTATATTTGTTTGACAGCTCTACCTACACTAGAGCATCTCCAGCATAAGGATTGTGTTTTACTAATTTCTGCAATTAACTATCAGTTACATAAAGAATGAAGGTGTTTGATAACCATGTGGTAACGGAATGTGTATTTAAATAGCCAGTGTTAATATCCTACACCTAAGAACAAAATGCCAATCTGCAGAGTCAAGAGTTACTTCAGGATTGCAACACTTGATGTCCCTACATTTTTTATTTACCATTAGGGAACAGTTTCAATGTTTCCTTCTTACAGGTGGTTTGATTTTGTTACCTCTCCACCCTGTTTCTTTGTGTCAATTGCCCTTTCTCAACTATTTGACCTGGCATGGTAGAGAGATGATGTTCCTCAAATGCGGACTGACTGTTCAGCAGAAGAGCCTATGTTATATCCTGACCCTTTGTTTGGCGGGATCACTAGCTAGAGCTGTAATGAAAAAGATGGCAGGTAATAGCACCTTGTTCCAGCAAATCTGCTCATTTACTGCTGGTATTCCAGCTAGATGTCTGGGAAGCCTCAGGAGATCCATAATCCATTTTTCATGAGTTGCATAAAGGAGAGCAAAATCTCTGGGAAATTCAGTGTTGCTTTGGGAAGTCCCAGGTTTAGGTAAGATATTATTTCCTTTTGGCTACTAGAATCTAAGTTTAGCCTCTTAATACTCAGGGTTTGGCGAGTTTTTCGGTGACGGGGTGGAAGCATAAGGGCTGTTAGAGAGTTATTTGCTGTTGTCCTAAAATAAATGACAGATAAAGTCAAACATACTAAAGAGATATGTCAACTAAACGCAATGGGTAATCTTGGGTTTAGATTCTGGACCAAAAATGGAATATTTATTAAACAATTGACAAAATTTAAATAAAGTACATAATAATATCACATTGTGGTTAATATCCTAATTTTGATAATTGTACTGTGGTTATGTATGTATATTCACTAACATTTATATTGCTTAATTTTTTTTAGTAAATTTTCATATTTTATAAAATTCTGTAGCCTTGAGAAAACCACTTAAAGAGGTTTTCTCGTTTTTTAAATTCCATAATTATAAATGTAACTATATAACACTTATAATATATTCATATTGAATTTTCAGAACAACATAGGAGCTTGCTTCTGGGGAGTGAATAATTTTCTCTGTCGATTACTTTAGATAATTAAAATATATTTAATCTGTTGGATAAAGTCATTAGTATAGAATCAGATGAAGTTAAACCAAATCTGTATGGATTTTTCATTACATTTGCTCTCCACATTGACTTAAAATATGCATGTTCAGCCTAAATTATCTCTTTAAATCTGCTTTTAAAAACTCAACTTGGGGGCGCCTGGGTGGCTCAGTAGGTTAAAGCCTCTGCCTTAGGCTCAGGTCATGATCCCAGGGTCCTGGGATTGAGCCCCGCATCGGGCTCTCTGCTCAGCGAGGAGATGGCTTCCTCCACTCTCTTTCTGCCTGCCTCTCTGCCTACTTGTGATCTCTCTCTTTCTATGTCAAATAAATAAATAAAATCTTTAAAAAAATAAAAAAAAATTCAACTTGCTGTCCGAATTCTGAGGGAATCTCCTATTCCATGTTGTGTGTTAACTTTTATTCCTGACTTGGATCCTGGAAGTTATTTACTGTTGAGGAACAAAGTGAAATGATCCAATTAAAGTTTTAGAAAGGCATGGTGACCCTCTAAAGCAGAGATGGCCAAGAGGAGAGACTGGGAGTAGTCCCATTGTATCTGCCACAGATGACAGGGACCAAAACTAGAACAGAGGCAACATGATAGAACAGAGGGTCCAGTTCTAAGAGCCATTTGAGAGTCAGTACACCATTTCAGTGCCCATATAGAGGCAGAAAGAACTCATGTTTACACTAGAGCTGCCAAGACTAGTGACTCAGAAGGGGGTGAACCTGAAAGGAGGTGCCCAGCAAAGGGTAGGTAGGGAAGATATTTTTGCCTTGTTTTATCATTGTTCATCATTTGGAAAGTCCTTTTCTTTCATATATTCTCCTAAAGATACATTTTCCATAACACTTCAGGTATGAGTCTATTACTGCACAGGTCTGGGGAATTTGCTTGGAGTAACTGGTGAATCAATTAAGAGGGTGTTCCTGTGAGACCAGACTCACCCACCTAGGTCTGCAAGATTGAAAATGTTTTAGAGAGATGATACTTAACCATGGCCCACTGTGCTCTTTAACTTTTCAGATTTTCCACAGAAGTATATACTCAGATTTAGAATGTTACTACATAAAGGAAGGGACAGCTGATAGTTTCTCACCCAATCATAACTTATTTTCCCCGAATTAAAGTATTACATGGTAGGAAAATCTCCCCACAGTGCAGAGCAGAGCAGAGGTGTTTTTTTTTCCCCTTAAAAGAAAAGGAAGGAAAGAAAGAAGCATCCATTCCAATATATGTCACATGTAAAACAACCCAGAAAATGACTGATTGAGTCAAAGACAGATGTGAGAGCTTAAAATGCTAGTCACAATCAAAAATCTTCTTTTCATCTAAAGCTGAGGGAAACTGGCCAACACCTTCACTAAGTGATGTGCTAAAGAATCTCCAGCCAAGAGGCAGAAATGAATAAAGTGAAAATTACTGCTATTACCCTGAGTTGAAGATGACCGATCAGGCCAAGCCGACCTTGAGGACTGTAAGTCAGTGAGCCGAAAGTCATGCCAGAGCCCCAGCCTGGTCTGAATCCCGGGGATCCTGCCTCACCCATCAGCAATAATCACTGCTAATGGCCTGTCCTCGGCCACTTTTCGCCACTGCAAAGAGCGCCCGAGAGTGCCACGGCCACACCATATCATCAGCTCCTTCGTCAGGACTTGAATCTTCCTTTCAAATCTGTTCTGTAAAGAGATTTGTTTTCTTCAGTTTCCAAATTCCCTTCAGTATGTTATTTCCCATCTTGGACAAAAAAAATCCTTGACTCTGAATTAACTCATTTATCTTCGTATTGCTTTAACATTTCCTTAATCTAAACTATCTTTAAATAACACGAAATAGTTCAATTTTGCCACGCTTCTAGTTGTATTTTGGTTGAGGATGGTGCAGTGGTTTTGCTGTTTGCCTCCACTAAATAGCTTTGCTATTTTCCCCAGAATCCTCCACCCCTTCATTACCTTCCCCAACACACACACACACACACACCATCCAAATGGAAACATTTGACCACATCTTCTACAATGAGTGAGTTTTGCTTAGCAAATACCTGACTAGATAGGGTATGAAGTAGTTGGCTCTGAGGATAATGCCAAGGATTCAAGGACGAGTGATTAAAGGGTGGCTTAACTGCCGGAAGATGCATCCATTCTTGTCATGTGCTCGGCAACCATTCTGCCCCATGAGGGGAACTGACTGACTTGGGCTCTGGCTGGTCCTCCTGCGCTATCACATCACATTCTCCATCAATCCTCCAGATAGAAGGAGGAGCCTAACAAGTGCCAGTTCCAGAGGTGCCGCCCCCTGCCAGCTCCTGTCCTACCCAGATGCAAGTGCCACAGTTCTGCCATTAGGAGGTCTATCCTAGTTAGCACTTGTACCCGTGCGAATCCAGCCTGGCAGTGTGTGAGTGCCTCAGACCCCCCCGGCGCACTACCTAGAAGCAATCTCCTGTGTCTAGGGTGCATTTAGTCCTCTGAACCTCTCGTGGCACTCCTCCCTGCCCTGCCCATGAGTGTGGCTGCTCTGTATGAGAAGCCCCAGTCCGGAACTCCAAGACAGCTTCCTCCGCTTAAAGCCTAACCTTGATGAAACTTAATGACCTTGATTGCTTCTGCCCATGACTTTCTCACAGAATAGATTCTGTTCTTCAAATCAATCCAAACTCTTGACACTGAGAATTGCCACCAAGTCCTTTAGAATTGGTTACCGTAGAAGAAGGGCTCTTAACCTTGAGTATGCATCAGAATCAGCACAGAGTTCAATTCCACCCCCTAGGAATAAGAGACCCTCCTTAGGTACCAAGGCCAGCGTGGGTCAATACGCCAACAAACATATACAATGGATACATGATTCTAGTTAGAAGCTGCTTCAAACAATTTTAGAAGTGGTCATGCTATAACTCATAAATTAATTTAAAAATCAAAGTATAGAAATGACTGCTGTGATGATTTATTGCTATGTTCATCATGGCATGATTAAATTATTGCTTCAGTAATTTCTTCCCTTTAGGAAATCTTCCTCCAACTCCAACTCAGGAGTCCTCCCTCCTGAATCTCATGCTCTCTGGTACTTTCCAGTTCCCCTGAACCAGCAGGTCTATAACCATAGCAACCTTGTTGACACCATCCAAGGACAGACATCCTGAGCCACTTGTCCTACATCATCTCACAACACAGTCCCAGGTTTCCTTCTACTCTCTCTGGCTTTTCATTTCAGGGTTCAACTTGACTCATTACCAACTTATGATCAGCGCTGCCCTGCAGCTCAGGAAGACTCAGTTCTTTTCTTCAACATCGATCAAAGTTCTCCTCCAGGTCAAAGACCTTCACTGCCCTTATTGCACTGTGCACATGGGGATGTACAAGTTTATTTCCAAGTTGCAGAGTTACTGGAATAATTTTTTATGTCTCTGTATATAAAGATATATTCATAATATCTTCTTAATGAAAGAGGGAGAAGAAAAAAATACTCTCTATTTTGATACAAAGGAGGCTGGACAATATAATCCATCTGACCTTCCTACTCTCTGGGATAAAATTATCAGCTTTCTATAAGCAGAACCCTCACCAAATTCCCCAGGGCCTTCTCAACTAATTCCCACTATTTCTCAAACCCTCCTTATGCACTCCCACTGTAGCTAAATTTAGGATGCTCTGAATGCTAGATCTTTCTCCTGGTACAACCTTTATATGAGGATTTAGCATGCCATTCTCCTAATCCAAAAGATTCATTGATCTTACATTTTCTAGAGCAGAGACCCTCAATTGGTAGGCTATATAACACTAGAAATGACTGAGTATGGGGGGGATGTATGCCCCTAAATCAGTTTCAATATTATAGTCCCAAATCATGTTTGGAAAACTTTCAAAACACAGATCTTGTTTCCATAATGAAGCCTGTAATGAAGGGACAGTTCATTGCTCATTCATTTAATAGCTGTTCATCTCACACACACTATGTAGAAGGCATTATTCTAGTTATTTTAGGTGCCAAGCAAAGTTTTACTGGTATGGGAAGAGTTTGTAGAGAAACTGGGAAGGAGCAGTACTGAAACAAAACAGCCAAATTAAAATCTCATGAGGGTTTACAAAGTGGAAAACTGTAGTTGTACTTCATTAAGTTCCAACTTTTTTTTTTTTTTAAGATTGTATTTATTTATTTGATAGACAGAGATCACACAAGTAGGCAGAGAGGCAGGCAGAGAGGGGAGGGGAGAAGCAGGCTCCCTGCTGAGCAGAGAGCCCGATGCAGGACCCGATCCCAGGACCCTGGGATCATGACCCGAGCCGAAGGCAGTGGCTTAACCCACTGAGCCACCCAGGTGTCCCAAGTTCCAACTTTTTCAGCAGTCTTGACCCGAGCCATCACAGAAGACTGAATGATGGCCCCCTAAAGATATGTCCATGTGCTAACTCTTAGGACCTATAAATGTTATCCCATTTGGATAAAAGGTCTTGGAGACGTAATTAAGGATCTTGAGATGAGATAATTTCCAGGTTTACCCAGGTGAGACCCAAATCCAATGCCAATGGTCCTTATAAGAGTCACAGAGGAGAGATACCCAGAGAGAAGAGAAGAGGAGATGGTCATATGAAGACAGAGGCAGAGATTGGAGAGATGTAGACACAAGCTAAGGGGCACCAACAGCCACCAGAAGATGAGGAGGCAAAGAAGGATTCCCAGAGGGAGGATACTTGTGCTGACACACCTGGATTTCAGGCTCCTGCCTCCAGGACCGTGAGGAAATACATTTCTGTGTTTTAAGCCATCAAGTTTGTGGTAATTTGTTACAGCAACCAAAGGAAGCTAATAAAGCCATATACTCTAATTTGTAGTAAGGTTTCCTCACCCCATGGCCACAGAGGGTGTGCATACTTGATATACAATAAATCCTTAATGGACTCCAGACAAATCATTTTATATGGTTTAAGGACTAGCTCTGGGGTGGGGGAGACATAAAGGGCAATCCAAATTGATTTAAGATTATTATTCTGCACATACAATATTTATAATCTTACTTTAGGAAAGATACAGTACATTTTTTTTTACCTTGTCTACCATGAGCTAAATCAACCAAGAAAGGAAAAACACATCACAAAAAACTCCCTGATTTTTTTCAAACACAATATGCTTGATTTTCAAGGGAATTGTTCTCCAAATAATATCAGAAACATATCTTAATTATATTTTACACAGGATGTACACTGATTAGACACTTGTTTTTTATTCTTTGCAGGTCTGAGACATCTCCCATTAATCTCTTCTCTTTAGCTACTAATAAAATAAGTAACTTATAAATGCATTTTCACTTTGTAAAGAGTGGATTTGGAAATCTAGCATTTATTTTGAAGCCATTTAGGGTTCTCATTTTGTTACACAGCAATTATAAAGTCAACCATAAACCAACACCTCACTATACTCAATGCTAAAGGTAAAGAATTTTCACGTTAAAATGAGAGAAATTTTAAATAAGAACCAAGCACAAAACAGCACAGAAAGAAGTATCCCATTTGTACAAAAATTAAAATGAAACATGGAAAGAAGAGAAAAAGTTACCAGGGATTTTTCTGTATGCTTCATCTGGGCTACCTAAACATTGTTTGGGCTGTTAATTAAACATTAAGAAAAGATAAATGATGGGGGAAGGTAGAGGGAATAAATAAAACCCTGAGTGAGAAATTTCTGACAAATGTGCCTTATTGGTTAATTTCACGTCCCTAGCTGAGCAACATCTGCACTGCTTGCATTCCCTTTCATTCCCCGGACTCCAGTCACTTGCTCGTTTATCATTCCCATAAATTCAGTATTATTGAAATGTGATGATTCATCGCTTTCCATTGATCAAATAACATCCAGAATTACCTTCCAAATGCTTTGCATACAGAGGTGACCAAATAACTAAGAATCGGTGAGGCTTCCTTTTAATAGCACATTCGGGGAAAGATTCAGTAAGCCTGATTTCTTATAATTCCTCCCATTAGCATGGAGACCATGCTCTCTGCTGGCTCCATGGTCTTGCCCACCACTCTCCCTCCATGCCTGTTCATTCCACATGCTTTCATGTGTAAATGGACAAAAATTGCTGTCAATTGAGAACATTTGGGAGCCATTTGCCTGGTCTTCTCTTAAGCAAAAATGCAAAAAGAACTAGGAGCAAAAAGATGTGACTATTATATAAGGAGACACTTTAGTAGGTTGCTTGGGTAGTCGGTCCCAGGGAATACACCATCTGATGAGTGAGCTGCTCAGACTTTGGAGACTGCCATCCTGCCAGAAAGCAGCTGCTTTCCCCGGTGTGGGTGTATGTACGGAGTGGAAAAAAAATGATCTATAGGTGAGTCATTTTGCCACCCTCTCAGTGCCTAGCAAACATGTCCACTGCCAATGTGTTCAGAAGGGGTTTACTGATTGTAATGGACTTGTGAATTTTCCTTTTCCAGGTTGCAGAAGGTCGTTCAGAGAAGTGGGAAAACTGAGGATTTAGTCCACTCTGAAGTGTTACCCTCTTGAAAGAGTGTAAGAGCTCTATGGCATGGCAGTCACACATCTAAATCTAGTTTGGGGTGAACTGCCATGGGCAGTTATCCCCTACATTTCCTTCCATGGGTAAGCATACCCTAAAGCTCCAGCCAAATTCAGTGAAAGAATATGGTCAGCTGTGAAAGGATATGATCTCTTCAGAAATGAATCTGAAATATCTGTTAAGATACACATTAGATTCTCTCTCTCTCTCTCTCTCTCCTACCCTCTTTCTACCTCCTTCTTTCTCTAGAAGGCAGAAAAGGGAAAATCTGTATGTCTAGAAGACCTACCATTTGCTAGGTAACCTCTGTGCTAGGTGCTTTATCTCAACTAATTCAATTATATGAATGACATTGTCCTTGGGAGAACCTTGAGCCCAGCCCACTGCCCATCATGGCTTAATAAATGTACAGCCAGAGAGCTACCACCCATGTCAATCATCTTCCTCCTACAGTCTGACAGCTCCAGGAAAGGGCTCCACAAGTTTAATTAGTCAATGGGAAAATCTTGGAGCTGAGGTAACTGTTAAGCAGATTGCATGGGAAAGTATTCTTTCAATCAAAAACCAGTGGGCAAACATAAGAAGATATTACATTTATCCTTGGGAGCCATTCTAGGAAGGAGCACCCTTGAGTGCAGATACCCAGACAAAGCCTGGACAAGCTAATGGGAGTGAGAATACAGTCTGCCATCTTGGCCATAAACAAGAATAAAATCGGGATTATCGGGTAGAAAGGAAGGTAGGACGAGATCTGGAATCTAGGAAAGACTAAGACAAAGAGAAGCATAGTTGATGCTAGATATGCTGAGGCCCCAAGAGGAAGGGGCCATTGCCACTGCCATTGCCAAGAGAGCCCTTGGCTTTGTACAAGAAAGAATTCAAGGGCAAGCCATTTAGAGAAAGGGATGAAGGCTTTTTAAGTGTAGAAGTAAGAAAAGAGCTACATCATGGATGAAGGTGGTCTCCCTTGCCAGATGAGGAAGATGAGCCCCCCAAGTTTAACAAAGTGTTTTAGAATTTTGGGGTTTTAGGGCTTGTTTATTTTTGTTTTTGTTTGTTTGTTTGTTTTTAATTAGCTAACTGTACAGTGAGGGACTTACTTTAGGTGGTTAGTTTTTCATTGTCTTAGGGTTCTGATTAGGGCTGTAAATTACCAAAAGGAGCAGTTTTAAGAATGTGCAGCCTATGTGGCTTTTATTGCTGGAGGGAGTGGACTCTTGTGGTTTCCCACAAATCAGACCTATGATTCTTTTTAAGACCTGTTGGTTTTTAGGTTAAGGGTCAGCATAAAACCAAAACACTTAACTTCGGTCAACTTGTCTTCCTGCCTTATCATCATCAAGTCAGATGCAAGTATAACTGATAACTGCATGGGAATTAATAGTTCCAGTTGGTATCCTTTTGGGGTTTTGTTGTTATTGTTTACAATTTTATTTATTTATTTGAGAGAGAGAGAGAGCCCTAGCAGGGGGAGAAGAAGGCCGAGGGAGAGGGAGAAACATATTCCCCGCTGAGTGGAGAGCCTGATGCAGGGCTCAATCCCAAGACCCTTGGGATCTTGACCTGAGTCAAAGGCAGACACTCAACCCACTAGGCCACCCAAATGCTTATTAGTTGGTATTTGAAGCAAGTAAAAGACTTCTAGCCAGATGCATCCCAGTGTGACCATGCTTACACTTATCATCTTTATTCTTAAAGGTCCAGGACAATTTAAAGTTAGCCTAACTCCTAATTCTAGACCCTATGTCCCTCAGGAGGCAAGAAGGTATGATACCCTTTCAGAGACAGGTTAAGTCATAATCCTAGATAGTTTTCGAAAACCTCCTTGTAGCAAAAGAGGCTAAGCCGTAGTTTGCCTTGATTGGATACTGTCCTAACATTTTTATATTCCATGGATTTGAAAAAACAATTTTAAGAGAAATACACCTACCCAGGGACTTGTCAGAAATATTCTAATTTGTATAGAATGGATGTTGCATTTTCAACTATATTTTCCATGAAAACTAATGCAAAAATGAAACGGTATCCTCAAATGAAGAAAGGATGTCACCACAACAAAAGTGACATTTAAGATTCTTAACATTCCCATGGTGTATTATTAGAGACACTTAAGGTGCCTCTCATATAACTCAAATGAAAATAAGCTAAATGAACACATAATAATCACAATGCTGTAGTGATTTCAAAACACATATGTTTTGTAATTTATATTAATACATTTTAGCAAAACTCATATACATATATAATTTATATATAATTTATATATATTAATATATATCATAAATATATATGATTATATACATTTTATACACACACTTATATACATATACATATACATATACATAGTATATGTGTGTGTTTGTGTGTGTAATATATAATGTCAATATGGCGAAAAAGTAAGTACCCATTGTTAAATCTAGAGGATGAGTTCCTGGTTGCTCATTTTACTATTCTCTCTTAGTCTGTGTATCTTTAAAATTTTTTGTGATCAGACATCACACACACAGATGTTCAAGCAAATAAGGCCAGTGGCCCCTATTTTGTTAGGGATACCTACTACCTCAATGGCATGGGAAATGCCTGCCTCATTCATTTATTCACTAGGCTTTTCCTTTGCTTCAGGTGTCTAACACAGCTCCAAATAAGAAACAGCACTCAGGGAGAGAGGCAAGATGGCAGAGGAGTAGCAGATTGAAATGACATCAGATCCCAGGAGTTCAGCTAGATAGTTATCAAACCATTCTGAACACCTACAAACTCAACAGGAGACAGGAGAGAAGAAGAGCAGCAATTCTAGAAATAGAAAATCAACCACTTTCTGAAAGGTAGGACGTGTGGAGAAGTGAATCCAAGGTGATAGGAAGATAGACCGCGGTGAGGAGGGGCCAGCTCCCAGCAAGCAGGGGAGCAGTGGAGCAAAAAATCAGAACTTTTAGAAGTCCACTCCACTGAGCGACATCACTCCAGAGGCTAAGCAGGGGTGGAGCCCTCATGGGGACAGTGTGGTCTCAGGTCCCACAGGGTCACAGAGAGATCGGGGGTGTCTGAGTGTGGCAGAGATGCCCGGTATAGGAGCGGGGAAGCGAACTACAGAGACAGAGCCAAGGAGTGAGCTTTCAGAATGGGGTTACCTTAAACCATGATCCAAGGCACAGTTGGACCACTGCTCTTCAAGCAGGGGCCCCAACAAGTGAAAGATCCAGGGAGACTCACCTTCCTCCTCTGGGAGGAGCAGTGCAGCAGGAAGGAGACTCCAAATGGGGTCATGCACCAGAGACAGAAATGCTTGGTCACAGGCCGGGTGAGCTCAGAGCATGGCCGGAGACCAGGGAAATGGGAGTGATTGACTGCTTATCTCTGTGGGCACACTGAGGAGTGGGGCCCCGAGCTCTTGGCTCCATTGGACCAGAAATTGGGAGGCTGCCATTTTCATTCCCATCCTCCAGAGCTCTACAGAAAGCATTTAGGGAACAAAAACTCCCCACAGTGAACCTGAGCAGATTACTTAGCCTGGCCCCTGGAAAGGGTGGTGCAATTCTGCCTCAGGCAAAGACATCTGAGAATCACTGCAACAGGCCTCTCCCTCAGAAGATCAGCAAGAACATCCAGCCAAGACCAAGCTCACTGATCAAGGAGAACAGCAAAATTCCAGGGGAGAAAAAAAGCAAAGCATGGAATTCATGGCTTTCTCCCCATGATTCTTTAGTCTTACAAAGTTAATTAAATTTTTTAAACTTTTTTTTCTTATTCTAATTTTTTTTAAACTTTTCCTCTTTCCTCTTTTAATGTTTTTTAACTAGTTTATCTTAACAATACCTTTCTAAGAAAATATTTTTAAACCTTCATTATTATAGTCACACTCACCATCAGGGAAATACAAATCAAAACCACAATGAGATACCACCTCACACCAGTCAGAATGGCTAAAATTAACAAGTCAGGAAATGACAGATGCTGGCAAGGATGCAAAGAAAGGGGAACCCTCCTACACTGCTGGTGGGAATGCAAGCTGGTACAGCCACTCTGGAAAACAGCATGGAGGTTCCTCAAAAAGTTCAAAATAGAGGTATCTGATGACCCAGTAATCACACCACTGGTTATTTACCCTAAAGATACAAATGTAGTGATCTGAAGGGGCACATGCACCTGAATGTTTATAGCAGCAATGTCCACAATAGCCAAACTATGGAAAGAACCTAGATGTCCATCAACAGATGAATGGATAAAGAAGAAGTGGTATATATATATATATATATATATATATATATATATACACACACACACACAATGGAATACTATGCAGTCATCAAAAGAAGTGAAATTTTGCCATTTGCAATGATGTGAAGGAACTAGAGGGTATTATGCTTAGCAAAATAAGTCAGTCAGAGAAAGACAATTATCATATGATCTCCCTGATATGAGAAATTTGAGAGGCAGAGTGGGGGATTTGGGGGTTAGGGAAGGAAAAAATGAAACAAGATGGGATCAGGAGGGAGACAAACCATAAGAGACTCTTAATCTCACAAAACAAACTGAGGATTGTGGGGGAAAGAGGGGGTGTGGAGAGGGTCATTGGATTATGGACATTGGGGAAGGTATGTGCTATGGTGAGTGCTGTGAAGTGTGTAAGCCTGACGATTCACAGACCTGTACCCCTAGGGCTAATAATACATTATATGTCAATAAAAACAATTAATAAAAAAAAGAAAAATCACTCAAATATGCTTATCTAATTGTTTTCAGACCATCTTTATCCATGCTTTATATGCTTTATCTAATTGTTAAGTGACCCATCTTTATCTAAGTCCAACTCCCAGTCTCCATAGTAGCGTTGCAGTAGCTATCAATCAATGTATGTAGATACCAAGCCCTGACTGATAATAAAGAGAATATAACATCTCTGATCTCATAAATATTGAAGTAGTATTGATGAAGGAAAAAAAGAAAACCCAAAAAGTTTTCCACAAAAGGTTTTGGAGACAAAAGCTTCAGCACTAAAGAAGTATCAGATAAGCAAAATAAAAGGCCTTGTCACATGGCCTTATAAGCCCAGGCTGAAGGGAATATCCAAGGGGTCAAGACAGCCTGAACAGCCTGGCACTGGCTGCCTTCTTCCCCACCTGGCCTCTCTACCTCCATCTAACTTAGATGATAAATTCCTTGGATTTGGACATTTGGGGAAGGAGAAGTTGGCCAAAATCTTGGTGAGGGAAAAGGGCATTAAGAATTTATCAGGATAGGGGCACCTGGTTGGCTCAGTGGGTTAAAGCCTCTGCCTTCAGCTCCCATCATGATCTCAGGATCCTGGGATCGAGTCCCACATCAGGCTCTCTGCTCAGCAGGGAGCCTGCTTCTCCCCTCTCTCTCTCTCTGCCTACTTGTGATCTCTGTCAAATAAAAATAAAATAAAATAAAATAAAATAAATCTTAAAGAATTTATCAGGATATCCTCTCTACTATCTTCATAGCTATGCTCCTAAACATGTTTGTTACAGATGAATTTGCTGTTTGGGAGCCACTTAAGAATTTATGAAGTAAACATGGGTTAGAGAGACAGGAGTCACAAACACACCTATGAAAATATTTAAAACATTATTTATATATACAACAATAACAACAACAAATCCAGAAAGAAAAGCCAATGACAGCATGTAAGTAAAGAAAAATATTAATGGCTTTTTACATATTTGGAATTTGTAGAACCTGGTTATTAAACAATACATTTCCCTGGTCTATACCTAGCTCACAAAAAAACAAAACCTTGAGAATAGCCTTTCCCCACAGTGAGGGTCATGACTTAGTTTTGCTTTGATGCAGTACTGTCATATACAAAGACACAAAACCTGTTTGATCCTCCAATCTGTTTGCTCATTTTGTTTTCATTTCACTACTCAGAGTAAATGGAGACTTCTGTATGTTATACCCCAAAGCATCACGAATGTACAAAAAGGTATCATTTTGAGTTTGGGAGTGTTAAGTCAACTAAACAAAGAGGCCATTTGTCTGAGGTGGCTCTGATGGCCTAGTAGCCTGAGCTCCCAATGCCTCAAGGTCAAGAAATCAAAACCTACAGAGTGAACCACGAAGAGCCAACTAGGTCTTCCCAAATAAGGCAACTGCCTAAACTAACAAATCAAATCATGTCCCTGCTTGGCTTCCACATCTTCTCTATAAAATTTTTTCCCAAGCTTCTGTCAGTGGAGTGCCCCTGATCACTTCTGAGTCTAATGAATTTTTGAGCAAGTAAATTCCTGAAATTTTTAATATGCCTCAGTTTATCTTTTAACAGGAGAATTAACTGCATTCTCATTAACGAAAGCATTAACCAATGCTAGTGGTATATCTGACCAGCAGGCAACTGGTATAAAATTTCTTGATTGTTGGGGCACCTGGGTGGCTCAGTCGGTTAAGCATCTAAGTCTTGATTTCCGCTCAGGTCATGATCTCAGGGTCTTGAGACTGAGGCCCACATCAGGCTCTGTGCTCAGTGGGGACTCTGCCTGATATTTTCTCTCTCCTCTCCATCTGCCCCTCACCTCAGCTCTCTCTCTCTCTCTCTAATAAAATAAATCAAACCTTTAAAAAACCCTCCTGGGGGCGCCTGGGTGGCTCATTGGGTTGAGGCCTCTGCCTTGGCTCGGGTCGTGGTCCCGGGGTTCTGGGATCGAGCCCCGCATCGGGCTCTCTGCTCAGCGGGGAGCCTGCTTCCTCCTCCCTCTCTGCCTACTTGTGATCTCTCTCTCTCTCTCTGTCAGATAAATAAATAAAATTAATAAAAAAATTTTAAAAAAACCCTCCTGATTCTCACCATTATAATCAACCCATTAGGCAGATTATACCTGAATTTTGAAATTAAAATAACTTTGTTAGCAAAAACCCTAGGGAGGGGTGCCTGGGTTGCTCAGTGGGTTAAAGCCCCTGATCCCAGGGTCCTGGGATTGAGCCCCGCATCAGGCTTCTGCTCAGTGGGGAGCCTGCTTCTTCCTCTCTCTCTCTGCCTGCCTCTCTGCCTACTGGTGATCTCTCTCTGTCAAATAAATAAATAAAATCTTTAAACAAACAAACAAACAAAAACCCCTAGGGGTATATAATTGTCTTAAAGATAAAAGCTCACTTTAATTTCTTGTCTATTTTTTGCTCAAATTTTTCCTGGCAATCTCAAGCCATGGTTAATAATTTACTATGCAGGGGGCACCTGGGTGGCTCAGTCAATTAAGCTTCTGACTCTTGATCTTGGCTGGAGTCTTGAACTGGGGGTCCTGAGTTCAAGCCCCGCATTGGGCTCCATGCTGGGTGTGAAGCCTACTTAAAAAAAAGAAAGAAAACAAAAACAGGGGCGCCTGGGTGGTTCAGTGGGTTAAGCCTTTGCCTTCAGCTCCGGTCATGATCTCAGGGTCCTGGGATCAAGCTCCGCATCGAGCTCTCTGCTCAGCAGGGATCCTGTTTCCCCCCACCATCCCTCTCTGCCTGCCTCCCTGCCTACTTGTGCTCTCTGTCTTTCAAATAAATTAAAAAAAGAAAAACCAACATAATAATTTACTGTATAGGAGTCTTGTTTCTTAGTCTCTACTGAATACTTTTTCCTCATCCCATACTAGCTATCAGTGCTTTGAGTCTCTGTCTCTCTCCATATATAGATCTCCCCTAACCCACATATTATTTCTGGAAAAAAAAAGTCATTAATCCCAGATTTGATCAACAGGTTTACAAATATAGCTACAGTGAAAAAGTGATGCAAAAGACAGAGAATACATTTTACTGTCTCTGGCATTTCACATTAAGTGAGAAAGTAGGTTTTGTTCTTCTGCCTTTCCCTCAGATAGTTCACGGATAGTTCACAACTCCCTCTGCCACCACTTAGGAATCCTACTTCTGTGAGAACTAGAAAGAAATATAATCCCTGATGACTTGGCTTCTCTGGGCGATGCTGAAGCAATGGTGTGAAGAGGCGTGTGGTGGCCCAGGAACGCTGGCATCTCCTCCAAGCTGGGAGACCAGCTTGGAATTGCTTGGAATTTCTTTCCATTTGAGTGAGCCTGTCACTGCAGTCCTGTTTCTCAGAGCATCATCCCCACTGGGCATCAGGAAAAAAAAACTCACATGAAATTAAATCTCATTCTATAGCAAATATGATTGAGGTCCTTAAGCTGTCTTTTTTTTTTTTTTATTTGACAGATAGATCACAAGTAGGCAGAGAGGCAGGCAGAGAGAGAGGGGGGGAAGCAGGCTCCCCACTGAGCAGAGAGCTCAATGTGGGACTTGATCCCAGGACCCTGAGATCATGACCCGAGCCGAAGGCAGCGGCTTAACGCACTGAGCCACCCAGGTGCCCCCTTAAGCTGTCTTGATCTGCAGGGGACATAAGTCCCCTAAGCCATTATCCTTGGGCCAGTGGTACTAATAAAAAAGGTACTATTTCATAAAGTAAACATTCACACAGAAAGAAACCATAGAAAATCAGTAGTGAAATTAGTCACTGTTCTTGTATTGTCTTTCTGAGAAATGAGATGCATTTAAAATAGCACCCTACACTTGAAGATGGGAACCATGATTAATGACAATGCTTCACTTTATCCAGCAAGAAAAAGAATTGTGCATCAATACAGACACAGGATATCTTAAAAATTGTAGATGGAGTAGGAAATATATTTTCTATCTTAAAAACAAAAACAAAAACAAGCAAGTAATTCCTGCCTCCTTTCAAAGGGTTAAACATTTCTGATTAGGTTTGGGTCATGCGTCACATTTTGAGTGCCTAAGCTTAAAGACACACTTCATTGAATCCCATCTAGCAAGCTTCATGCTTATGAAGGTGTTCCTCTTGATTGCTTCTCATCTGGGCTACAAAACGATTGGGTTGGAGACTGACATTGATTAAGTGCAAGAGAACCATGTTTTACTGTGACAGCTGCTAGGCCTCTGTCAACAAATCAATGTTGTTTTTTTTTTCCTTTCCCTTTTCGTCTTAACTCTCCCATTAGCATCCTGCTGTTACTAGAGATGAAAAACATCTCTACAACTCTGCTGATTGACCACTTTCTGATTTGCCAATCACATAAAATGTTTTTATGACAGAAAGGCTAACTCTTCATCCTAAGCAGTTTTTTGTGCACAAATAGTGCAATTTGCTGGAATCCTCCAGGGCGTGGCTGCTGTTCCTATAATTTAGAATCACAATAAAGAGTAAGTTGTATTTTGCAGAAAAATGTCACTTTACTTCCTGGATTTGATCAGTAAGTTTACAAATGTACTCTGTCCACCTAGTGAATTTGGTGAGCGTTTTAGCTGTGGTCTCAGCCAGTGATCTGCTGTCTTGATAGGACAGCAGATAATAGCTTTTTGTGCCCTTGGTTATTTATAATAGGGTGAGGTTGTTAAAATCTAGCTCCTTGCATCCTGCTGTATAACCAGAAACAGGAGGTGTGATTGGGAGACAGCAAATACAGAGATCCCTAATGCAACACTGGGTCAAAATAGAACTTTACTGAGGTCATGCAAAACAGCAGACTAGCCTCCTGCCTTCCACCTCCAACTGTGTGCTTTGGAACTGAGCCCCGAACTTGTCTGACTGGAACAAACATATAGAACAAACCTATAAGGAATGAGGAAATTACTGCCTAGCAATTAGAGCATTCTGGGACTTGTAAATGGGAAAAGTCTATTTTCACATGCTTTTGTCTGTGATTTTACTTCATAACCAAATAAGTAGCCCTAAGTCAAGATTTTCACTGTGCCAAGCTTGGATGACATGGTTTATTTTGCTCAGTCGATTTCTCTGTGTGCCTTAGAATATACACTCAAAAGACATAAAGAATTTTACTGAAAACTTGTTACGTCTTCAACAGGCCAAGATGGCAATAGGATTTGAGCACTGGAAGGAGCTCCTTGATGTCCTGAGATGAATAGAGCCATGACTTGCCCTTAACTTTCTGCTAGCTTGATCAGCAAGCCATTGAAAATGAGGAAAGAAAACTCATATTGTCTGTACAACGTAGGAAAAAAATCGCTAGCTCAGATCAAGGAAAGCATCACTAACTATTTCAGAGGACAAAAAGAAATGGAGCAGTTAATAAGCCAGTTTCCCAAGCAATCCAGCACTGAACATGAATTCTGGCTATATACTGATGATTCTCTAACTTGTTCCTCCTGGATGCCCTCAGGCCCCCTGGTAAACAAAACTGCACACAGACACACAGAAACACGGACACACACACACACACACACACACACACACACAGGCAGCTATAGTAACATCTTTTCCTTTTTTCACCTGGGAAAATAGAAATAGAGTTAATATGGAAAAGTCATGAGGCTAAAGGAGAAAGGAGGAAGGGGTAAGATGAACTAATTTGATCATAAGGAAAATAGAAAAACATTGGAAGAGGACACAAGAAGAGTTCCTGCTCTGTGTTCTCTGGCCCCAAGCTCTACACTCCTGGAGGGTTTTTTTAATTACTGAAGAGTTAGCCACTTTTTATACACAGAATAGCTTTATGATCGATGTAGAGGAGTAATTGGGATTTTCAAAAAATTCTGAAGTTCACAGTAACACTGAAAAATTGTTAAGAACAGTAAGTAGATTGGGGAGCCTGGGTGGCTCAGTGGGTTAAACCTTTGCCTTCAGCTCAGGTCATGATCTCAGGGTCCTGGGATTGAGCCCTGCATCAGGCTCTCTGCTCAGTGGGGAGCCTGCTTCCCTGCTCCCCCCTCCCCCACCTGCCTCTCTGCCTACTTGTGATCTCTCTCTCTTTCTCTCATTCTGTCACATAAATAAATAAATAAAATCGTAAAAAGAAATAGTAAATAGACCTCCTTTTGCTCTAAATTACCAAAATAAAAAATATTAATTGGAGTTAGGATAATGACCAAAATTGAAAGAGACTGTTTTTGCATTTGATGTCATGGTCATCCTAAGAGGCTTTAACAATGCAATTTGTTATGGCTTCCAGAATATTTCCTCATATTCAATCATGTCCTACTCTAATTCCCTATGATTTCAAAAACCTAAAGGCTTGAACAATAGATACTATTGCATCTGTCATGAGAAATCCACATAGAAAAATGTCACATCAAGAATTTTAAAACTTATTTGTACATGTTATACATGCTCCCTTCTACAGGGTCAAAATTTGCTTTTGTTTTTCCCTCTTCTCTCTTACTTTTTGGTTAAGAAAACTCTGCATTCCAAAAGAATTAAATGTTCAATTGGAACATACAAATGAGTGAAACACCTATGATTATATTTGCCTTCAGTCCATTTATGAAGGGAAGGCATTCCTTCTATTACCAGAGAGAAAGTTGAGATCTGTTGCTTTGTTAAGCTCTGACAATTTTTCTTTCTCTCTGTCCTACCTGTCTCCCCCTTCTCATCTGTGAAAGAAGGTTTCCAGATACATAGGTTTTATGTACAGTTTTCCATCCATCTATGGGGATTATAGAACCTTATGTAAACACACTATTCTTTCAATTATCCTAACATACTGCTGCAGAGGTAAGCATGTGATCATGAAGTCCTCAAGCCCCAGATTTATCCCATGTCTAAGTGTCTACACATTTGATCTAACAATAAAGGGCTCAAACCTCATTTTCACCAACTCCAGGTTGAAGACTAATAAAGTATTATCTCATCTGAGATGGTTCAATGCTCATATTGAAACTACTGTCTTGGGTGACACAAGGAATGACATTATGAAAAGCGAAATGAACTGGAGTCCCTTATGTCAGGGGGGTTTAAATGGAGTGGGGAGGCCCATTAAGGAGATGGGCCTTATTATGCATGTCTTCACTGGATGGAACCATGAACTCTTTAACTGGGCCAAACTGCGCACATTCCAAGGACTCTGCAAAAACATCTGCAACTTGCTATAGTAACAGACTTTTGCTTAGTGATAGCCTTAGCAACCAATTATGTTTGGCCAAAATTAGTTTTCTGCCACCAATACCAATCAAAATTCTGTGTAAGCATATGGGGGCATTCCCCTTTGTCTTTAAAAAACAAAACAAAACAAAAATTAAAAACAAAAAACCCTTGACTCTTATTCCCTAGTGGGAAACAATTTGTGCTGTTACCTGAATCTGTGCTCTCTGAATTACCATTCTAAGACCCCAAATAAATGCTTGTGCTTTACTTTAGCTCTGCTTCTTTTCTCAGTTGACAACACATATACATGGGCTTTTGAGAACCAAGAAGGAGCCTGACATCCATTTTCAGATATCCACTGTTAAGGTGAATGAACAGGTACATTTGATGACATTGTATATTCGATCATGTTCTCTGGAAACAGGCATTGAGATGGAGACTTGCATGCAGAAGGTTAACCAGAGAGTACCCTTGAGAGCTACAGCAATAAGGAAAGAAAGATGGTGGGACTGGGCAGTGGGAGAAGCTAACTTGCAAGGTAGCTGCTGCTGGGGCTCCAAGGATGGAATGGTGCATAAGAAAAAGCAAGGGTGTTGGCCTTAATCCCCCTAGCAGCCAGTACGGGACCTTGTGCAGCTCCCTCTGAGGGGGCGTAATCTTGGTTGAATCACGTCCTACAGCCAAGGGCAATGCCCCAGTGAAGGAGGCAGCTGTGAGCTATTAGCTGCAGACAGTCCAAACTAGGGGGTAGGTCCATCAGCCAGAAGAGGAATCTGGGCAAAGCCATGGAGGATAGACTGGGAGAACTACACTGCATATGACACAGACATTTTTGCCTTAAGTATAAAAATTCAACATTTTATTTATGGTGACTCATTTTCACAGAGAAAATGTATTCTAGGTTAGATGCTTTGTTTTGGTGAGTGTGTGTATGCCCATCAGGCCCTATTTATATCTAATTTAGAATTAATTCCTCTTAGAATCACAAATGAGAACATGGAAAATATCTGGCCCAATTTGCTCATTTTACTAATAAAGGAACGATCGCCATGTCGAAAAGACTGGTTAGCGATAAAGCCATATCAAGAAAAAGGCTCCAATCTAATTTCCTTTCAGGTCGCCATTATGCTTAATTAAAAAATCCTTGACTATCCATTACATTCCTGCCTGTACTGGAATCACTGGGAGGATACAAGAGAAGACTCATGGATCCCACCTCCTCATGGCTTACAATCTTGAGATCATCTGTTCTAAAATGTGTTCCATTGTTACTGAAAACGTTATCCTAAGCATAAGCCTTCACAAGATTTGTATTAGCTGTTTTATGAGAATCTAATGTGAAACTCCGACTTCTTTTTCCCTGTAGAAATGTGCTGATCTTCCCATATTTTAATTATAAAGCCAATTTCAGTAATGTCCTCCTTTCTAGCTACCACCTGAGTCTTTCTCAAATAACCATGCCCCACAAGTGAGAGATCTGTGCCTCTTTGGAATTAATCATACCCAATGCAGGCTCAAGTATGTTCTCCCCATTCTTTGAGCCTTCCTCTGTCCCTACTTAGTGTACTTGCAGGCTAATACTTCATTTCTCCTCCCATGCCAGATTATTTGCTATACTGCCATAAATTGCTCTTTTTAGAGATAATTTCTGTCAACATTACATGGGTCCTCCTGTTCCCTCTGCCCCACTAGAGATAACTGAGAGCATCTCACGGCAGGAGGTAGACACTGCAGCTGCCAATCCTAGGGAAAGTGACCGAAAGAGCAGAGCATCCTACCCACTGTGTTGGAACATTCTGATGTAGCACAGCAAGCTCTGGCCACTAAAGCTGCCCCTGTCCATATGGTGTTTCCCTGTGTCTACTTTTTTCTCTCAACTGGTTTTCGTGATTTATGACAAAGGTGACAAAGACGGTGACAATGATGATAACCCTATCTATCAAGCACTGGCTATGTCAAATACTTGTACAAATACCACTTTCTTTTTATTTTTATCTACAAAAGGGACATGATATATTTCAAAGTATTGCAGACATGGCCACGTACGTATCCTACCATGTTTTTACATGATCCCAATCTCTAGAACGCAACTGTCTACTCAACCTGGTCCCCTGTCTAACGCCACCATGGAATCTTCAAAAGATAGTGCCATGTTCCTGCTGGAAATATTACAACTCCCACATTTTTCTTACAATAGTTCTACCTGCTTTTTGGATTTTTTAAATATATAAAATTTGGTAGAACTTCTGTCTTCTTCTTTACACCAAATAAACATAGTAATAAGAAAAATGGACAGCTCAAATCCAGCATAAAATACCCTTAATACAAATGCGTATCTCTCTCTCTCCAATTCCCTCTGAAAGCACCCATTACAGAAGCTCACTGGAAAAGGAAATCCTCATGCTCCTCTGCTCTGCCCTTAAAGCCTCTCAGCACAACCTGGCATAAAAACAATCAGACACAAATCTAACCCCAGAGCATTAACAGATGGCACATGCTCTTGTTCGTTATTTTGATGGAAAGGTGGCAGGAAAAAATAATGATTTCTGTCTTAGAAAATTATAAAATTCCTTTTGATCATCTCTAGCTTATCCTCAAATTTCCCTTCCTTCAAAAACTGCCACTTTCCCCCCTTTTTGCTCAACACATTTCTCTTCATTGTTACTTCTAATAAAATTGATCCTTCCTCTTCCCTCTTGCTAATCTTTCTAAACTGTCCCCTAAATCCTCTTGTCTTGTAGAACCACTTCGTATAATAAAACAAACAAACCTAGCAGTTTCGGGAAGAAAAGGAAAAGAAAAACAACTAGCAACTATCCAACAGACAGTTTCTTGTTCCATGTGGGGTAGGTCAGAAGGAAGAGTTGGTGGAGAAGGTGTAGAGTGGTGGTTGGGGTTGCTAGTGGGATTGAGTTCACCCCTCCAAATCAACTGGGTAAACTCTTTTTTTTTTTTTTTTTTAAGATTGTTTTGTTCCCATGACTCTCCTGAACTTCTTGCTGGAGAGCTCACTTTGGATATCCTACCAGAATCCCAAAATTGTTACATTAGTAAAAAGAACTCTGGGATATTTGCTTCTCTGCAAACTAATTAATCTCATCATCAGATTGCCCAGGACTCTAGCCTTAGAGTCTTCTCACCTCCTCCATTGACATGGTTCTAACTGAAGCCTGGCAAACTCTTTCCCATCACTGGGTCCATTATCAAGATATTGGCCTAATCCCGTATCATCTTTTATCCACATTTCTATATCAGCTGCTTAGTTTCAGCTTGTGCCATCAGAAACCTTTTCTCTTTTCCTTCCTTACTTTCTCTGATTAGGAACTTTCTTTCTTTCTTTCTTTCTTTCTTTCTTCTTCTTCTTCTTCTTTTTTTATTTTACTTTTTTGACTTTTTTATTATGGAAACTTTCAGGCCTATAGAAAGGTAATGAAAATCACAAAATTATCTCACATGTCCATCAGCCAACTTCAACAGTTCACAACTCATGATCAACTTATTTTCATCTTTTTCCCATCCCTGATTATACTAAAACAAATTCCAAGCAGTATAGCATTTTAACTCTAAATGATACAAGAAAGGGAGTCTTTAAAAAAACAAATTATGAAACACTATCACACTTAAACACAAACTGTAATTTTTCAATTGCAACAAATCCAACAGTGTTCATAATTCTTTGATTGTTGTGTACATTTTTATTTGATAGTTTGAATCAGGGTCTAAATAGGAACTGTAAATTATAGCTGTTTCCATGTTTTTTAAACCTATTTTACTCTAGGGGTGTTCACTCACCCTTTCCTTACTCACATTGTTATTGCGGTAGTCATTGAAGAAGATGAGGTATTTGTTCCGTCTAGGATTTTCTGATTGCATTTCCATGATATTATTTAACATGTTTGTTTGCTATGCATTTCCTGTAAATTGGTGGTCAGATATAGTGGTGTGATCTGTTTTGGATTCTATATTTTAGGCAAGAAAATCTCATAGGTTCTTTCATATACTTGCATTAAGAGGTACATAAGAATGACACATCTCTTTTTTATGTTACCAGCCTTTGCCAAGATCAATGAGGTATTACAAGCACAATGGTGATATTTTATCATTTCTTCTTGATTTATTAGCTAGATATTGTCTATAAAAGAGACATTTTCCTCATTAATTATTTGGTTACCCTAAATGGTGATGTTATGCTTTGTACTGAAAGTACTTCACAATCCAACTCTGACCTATCTTGGCAGGTTCAACCTCTCCTCCCCATCACACATGTATTTTTCCCAACAGTGTGATGGTTTACAAGAAATGTGTTTTAGGATGATTTTTTTTTCATCCCCAGCATTTAATAACTGGTAGCATATATTAGGCAATTAAGAAATGTTTTCTGAATGGGGAGTGAATGAGAATTTCCTATATAAGTAACTGATCATGTAATACTTGTATTTATGCATGATTTTGAACACATTCAGACTTTCAGATGCTCATACTTAATGTCAGAAAGAATTCTTTTCAATGTGAATACAATAATGCACTGACAAGTCATATTAACTTCTAATACAACATTAGCAGTGAATTAAATGAAGACATCCTAAATTATACCATTCAAGAGATAAATGTTATTCTAGAATAGATTTGGCACCATGCACTCTTAGCAATATGGAGTCATCAGCTCTCAAGGATTTTATTTCTTATCACCTGCAGCAAGTAGACCATCACTCTAAGCAGAGTCAGGTAACATTAGCATTTCAAAGAGAACACTAAGCAAACCTTCCTCAACTATAATGAGAAAACTTCATTCTGAGGAATAGCATTTCCACTCTGTATTCTCAAGACACTCTCCCCTTGCCTTAGAAGACACCATACCCACAGTTTCTCTCCTACAAATGTCACTTTCATTGTGTGTCTACCTGCTCCTCCTTTCTGTGTGGTCTTTAAGTAGAAGAGTTCCTCAAAGTTCCAAAACAAACTTGCTTTACTTCCATATTTATGCCCTAGGCAATGCCATCTGATTATCTAACAACTTATTTCTTACCCACAACTTCCTTCTGAATTTTAGATGAACTATGTTAACTGCCAATATCTCTACTTAGAAGTCCCCAAAGCAGCTCACACTGGTTGGCATCATCTTCCTCCCACAGCCTGCTTTCCTTCCACTGCTGAGAATCTCCTATAACAGTAGCACCACCATGAAACCAGAGAAACCGTAGTCCTAGACATGACTTCTCCCTTTCCTCACTCCTCATGTCCAAGCAAGGACTAATCTTTTTTTTTTTTTTCCTGTTCTACATACTAAATACTCCTTGAATGAAGTGATTTTTCTCTATTTCCATTTCCAACATAACATTGACCATGTTAGTCCAGGTCATTGGAGAGTTTTTCCTACTCTATGGTCAGTGGGAAACAATGGTGTCCCTGCATATACTTGCCCTGAGTCAATCCAGAATAATCCTTTAAAAATTCTTTCACTCCTTTATTTAAATTCCTTTGGAGGCTTTCTATCCCCTGGGGATAAAGCAGAAAATCATTACCATTTCCTAAAATCTTGTCATGATCTGGCTACAGTTCTTTCCACTCTACCACTTGGCTCTACTCACATTCGGTGTCATTTATGAAGTACACTACATTTGTTAGGGAAGGGATAAGTCTTTTGCACAAAGGCTGTTCTTCCAATCTGGGATACATGGCCATCCCCTTCTACTTCATCTAATTTATCTTCACAGTGTGATTCAAACATATTGCCTTAAATAACCACTCTGTGACGTGTACAACACACTCCCCATTCTCCACTGCCAATACTAAAGCAGGATCCCTGGTTATAATGTCTCATACAATTAAAAATAAGAATATTAAAGGGGCACCTGGGTGGCTCAGTGGGTTAAGCCTCTGCCTTCGGCTCAGGTCATGATCTCAGGGTCCTGGGATCGAGTCCCTCGTCGGGCTCTCTGCTCGGTGGAGAGCCTGCTTCCTCCTCTCTCACTGCCTGCCTCTCTGCCTACTTGTGATTTCTCTCTGTGTGTGTCAAATAAATAAAATCTTTAAAAAATAATAATAATAATGTTAAATAAACAAATTAAATAAATAAATAAAATCCTATATCCTATACAGCCCTATATTTCTTGGTAGCACTTTATTACAATCACAATTAAGTAATTAATTGTGTTTTAAGTTGAGAGGGATTTTTTAAAATCTTGGCCTCACAAACTAAAATGTGAACTCTATGAAATCTAGGGGGTTAGAGCTTTGTCAGTGTTAGTCATTGACACATTAGTGCTTGATACATAATACACAATAAATATTTGTTGAATAAAAAAAGGAATTGATCAAGCAATCAGTCAATCAAATGGCACAAGGGACTTTCACTTTGTAATATGCCTCCTAGGGCTTCAGGAGCTTTCATGCCTGGACCAGAGTGAGATCTTCTGCCAAGGTGTACACACTCATCTTTGTAAACAATAAATATAGTACCTGCATTCTTGATTTTGTCCAATATAATTTTATTCAATTACATTTATAAAGTATCCTTTAATAAGTATTTTATTCAATCAATATACTTTTACTAAACATCAATTATGAATACTCTGCTAAGAGCTGTACACTCCTTTAAAATCCTGAATGACTATTAGAGATCATTTATCTCTTTGTTGCTCACTGGCATGGTATCTGCCACATAGAGGTTGCTAATACATTTTTAATTCTCATATTATATTTAGCAGTACTGAAGCTATTTCGGGAAATACCAGTATGTAAGATTGGGCAGATTATAAAAGGCTTTGTGCCTGAGCCAACCTTGCCTCACAGCATGGAAAAGGAGCCTCCATTTTACATCAGTTGCCATAATATCGACAGTTTGTATTGCAATGAAATTCTATTGATGGGAAATTATGATCAAGGTATTGACTATGGATGGCTATAGACTGAAAGGTCCGTAATCAAAGCAGTGAGACTGATACAAAGCGAAAGTCAAGCAAAGCTTTATTTCACGCCAAGCATCGAGAATCAAACCGATCAGTCGGGGCCCTCCCTTACAAAGAGGCGACCCCTCTCAGCCTCACAGACTAACTTTTATAAAGTAAAAGCCATGTGGTTGGGCCTGGCTACACACACAGGTGGCCAATGAGATTGCAACACAGAGAAAACTGCACAGTCATGCTAGGTCACACACAGGTGGCCAATGAGATTTCAATTTACCCTAGTAGATATATGCGTGCCCCACTGATTGGATGTCTCCACCTGGCTTGACCCACCCTTGTATCTGGGCTTTGCTTCCTGGGACTGGTTTCCTGGACTTGTTTTTAAGAAAATTCCTCTGGGAGGGGCAGGGTCAATCTAAGTTTACTGCATAAACAACAAAATGGCTTCCTCTGGCTAAGTAGGCCCTTACATAGACCAAAATATGACTTGTATTGGAGCCTAATGTCCCTTGCAGAAGACTACGGTGCAATATTCCATAGATCTCTTTGAGAACATATTAACAGAATTCTTTGTAAATCTAGGTTCTTTGATAAAGAGATTGCATAAGAGGCACCAAGGTGGCTCAGTTGGCTGAGCAGCCAACTGTTGCTTCAGCTCAGGTCACAATCTCACAGATCCTGAGATCCAGCCCCTCACTGAGTTCCATGCTCAGTGGGGAGTCTGCTTGAAGACTCTCTCCTTCTGTCCCTCCCCCCACTCACTCTCAAATACATAAATCTTTTTCTTTTTTTAAAGAAATTGCATAAACAAGGGAGTCTTACAAACAACTGGAGAAAATTCAGATTCTCAGGAGCACACCTTAGCTTTATTGTTAGAGCTACTGTTGAATGTTCTTAGCTCATATACTTACACGGGACTTAGGGTTTGCTAGGAATCCTACATTCAAATCTTTTGTCTTTAATGATTTTTTTCCCTGCTTGTCCTATAGTTACTGAGAGTTGGGTTTAAAATCTACTATTGTGTATTTATATATTTCTCCTCTTATTTTTGTCAGATTTTGCTTTGTAATTTAAAGGATGATATTAGATGCATATAATTTAGGTTTATTATTTATTATTTATTTATTTAGGTTTATTATTTATTATTTATTATTATTATTATTTCTTCCTGATGAATTCACCCAATATTATGTCATTCTTGTTTTGTTTTTACTGCTATCTCTTCATTAAGGTTTATTTTGACTAATACTATAACTTAGCTGATTCTTTTTTGGTTACTGTATCTTTTTAATATTCTTTTGCTTTCAAATTTTATGCATCTTGGCATTTAAGGTGAATCTCTTGTAAGCAGCATATATTTGGATTTTGTCATTCAATTCAGTCTAACAAAATTATTATAAAAGGATATTGAAATTTTGTCAAATGCTTTTTAGCATCTATTTTCAACCTTCATTTTGTTCATGTGGTGTATCACATTTATTTATTTGCACATGTTAAACTGTCATCTTACATTGTAGGGATAAATCCTACTTGACCATGATATATGATCATTTTAATGTATTGTAGAATTCTTTTTGCTAGTATTTTGCTGAGGATTTTTGCAAGTATGTACATCAGGGATATTGACCTATAATTTTCTTTTCTTGCAGTGTCTTATCTGACATTGGTATGACACCTCATAAAATGAAATTGGAAGTGCCCCCTCCTTTTCAATTTTTTGGAAGAGTTTGAGAAGGACTGGTTAGTTCTTTAAATGTTCAATACTATTGCACTACTGGGTACTTACCCCAAAGATACAGATGCAGTGAAAAGAAGGGCCATATGTACCTCAATGTTCATAGCAGCAATGGCCACAATCGCTAAACTGTGGGAAGAGCTGAGATGCCCTTCAACAGATGAATGGATAAAGAAGATACGGTTCATATATATAATGGAATACTGCACAGCCATCAGAAAGGATGAATACCCAACTTTTGTATCAACATGGACAGGACTCAGGGAGATTATGCTGAGTGAAATAAGTCAAGCAGAGAAAGTAAATTTTCATATGATTTCACTTACTTGTGGAACATAAGGAATAACATGGAGGGCATTAGAAGGAAAGGAAAAGTGAAGAGGGGGAGATCAGAAGGGGGGAGATGAACCAAGAGAGACTGTGGACTCTGAGAACAAACTGAATGTTTTGGAAGGGAGAGGTTGGCGGGATGGATGAGCCTAGTGGTGGGTATTAAGAAGGGCATGTATTGTATGGAGCACTGGGTGTGGTGCATAAACAATGAATCTTGGAACACTGAAAAAATAAAATTAAATTAAAAAGAATTCACCCATAGAGCCATCTATGGCTGGGCTTTTCTTTGTCTTTAGGTATTTTGATTATTGCTTCAATGTCTTTACCCTCTGACCACCTTCAAATTGGTTTGCTCCAATTTTCTATTTCTTCATAACTCAGTCATGGTTAGTTGCATGTTTCTAGGAATTTATCCATGTTTTCAAGGTTGTTTGTTGTCATATAACTATAGTTATTAATCTCCTGTGATCCTGTGTATTTCTGTGACATTAGCTGTAATGTGTTCTCTTTTATTTGTAATTTTATTTGGGTCTTCTTTTTTTTTTTTCTAGGTTAGTTTAGCTAAGGATTTCTCAATTTTATCTTTTCAAAAACCAGTTCTTAGTTTCATTTATCTTTTCTATTTTGTGTCTAATCACTATTTCTGCTCTAATCTTTATGATTTATTTCCTTCTGCTAACTGTAGGCTTAATTTGTTCTTTTCCTAGCTCTGTGAGATGCAAAGTTATGTTGTTTATTGGAGATATTTCTTTTTTCTTATGTAGTTTTTTATTGTATAAACTTCCCTCTAGAGCTGCTTTTCCCATATCCCATGAGTTTTGATATGTTGCATTTCCATTTTTGTTTGTTTCAAGATGCTTTTTGATGTCCCTTTTGATTTCTTCTTTTACTCACTGGTTGTTTAGGAATGTTTTAATTTCTACATATTTGTATTATCCAATTTTCCTCCCGCTATTGACTTTTTTATACTTTCATTGTCAAAAAAAAGATATTTGATAATATTTTAATCTTCTTAACTCCATTATGTCCTGTTTTATGGTCCAACATATGATCTATCCTGAAGAATACTTCATATGTGCTTGAAAAGAATTTGCATTTTATTGCTGTTGGATGGACTGATATGCAGGTGTCTGTTAGGTCCATTTGTAATACAGTGTCCTTAAAATCTAATATTCCCATGCTGATTTTTTGTCTGGATGATCTATCCATTGCTGAGAGTAGGGGTACTGAAGTACCCTACTATTACTGTATTGCTGTCTATTTCTCCTTTCAGTTTTGTTAATATTTTCTTTTAATATTTAGGTGTTCCAATGTTTGGGGCATACATATTTAGAATTGTTTCTTTCCCAGCTTTACTGAGATAAAATTGACATAGAATATTGTGTAAGTTTAAAGTATATGACATGATGATTTAATATGTGCATATTTTTCAAAATGAAGTGCACAATAGGGTTAGTTAATATATTCAACACCTCACATAATTACAACTGTTTGTGTGTATGTATTAAGAAATTTTAAGTTTTATTCACCACGACCAAGTGGGATTTATTCCAGGGCAGCAAGGTTGGTTCAACATCTGCAAATCAATCAATGCGATACAATACATTAACAAAAGGAAGAACAAGAACCATATGATACTCTCAATAGATGCTGAAAAAGCATTTGACAAAGTGCAACATCCCTTCCTAATCAAAACTCTTCAAAGTGTAGGGATAGAGGGCACATACCTCAACATTATCAAAGCCATCTATGAAAAACCCACCACAAGTATCATTCTCAATGGAGGAAAAACTAAGAGCTTTTCCTCTAAGGTCAGGAACACGGCAGGGATGTCCGTTATCACCACTGCTATTCAACACAGTACTAGAAGTCCTAGCCTCAGCAATCAGACAACAAAAAGAAATTAAAGGCATCCAAATTGGCAAAGAAGAAGTCAAACTAACACTCTTTGCAGATGATATGATACTATATGTGGCAAACCCAAAACGCTCCACTCCAAAACTGCTAGAGCTTGTACAGGGATTCAGTAAAGTGTCAGGATATAAAATCAATGCACAGAAATCAGTTGCATTTCTTTACACCAACAACAAGACCGAAGAAAGAGAAATTAAGGAGTCAGTCTCATTTACAATTACACCCCAAACCATAAGATACCTAGGAATAAACCTAACCAAAGAGGCAAAGAATCTATACTCAGAAAACTATAAAGTACTCATGAAAGAAATTGAGGAAGACACAAAGAAATGGAAAAATTTTCCATGCTCATGGATTGGAAGAATAAACATTGTGAAAATGTCTATGCTACCTAAAGCTATCTACACATTTAATGCAATGCCTATCAAAATCCCATCCAATTTTTTCAAAGAAATGGAACAAATCATCCTAAAATTTATATGGAACCAGAAAAGACCTCGAATAGCCAAAGGAATATTGAAAAAGAAAACCAAAGTTGGTGGCATCACAATTCCAGACTTCAAGCTCTACTACAAAGCTGTCATCATCAGACAGTATGGTACTGGCACAAAAACAGACACATAGATCAATAGAACAGAATAGAGAGCCCAGAAATAGACCCTCAACTCTATGGTCAACTAATCTTCGACAAAGCAGGAAAGAATATCCAATGGAAAAAAGACAGCCTCTTCAACAAATGGTGTTGGGAAAATTGGACAGCCGCATGCAGAAAAATGAAATTGGACCATTTCCTTACACCACACACGAAAATACACTCAAAATGGATGAAGGACCTCAACGTGAGAAAGGAATCCATCAAAATCCTTGAGGAGAACACAGGCAGCAACCTCTTCAACCTCAACCTCAGCAACTTCTTCCTAGGAACATCGCCAAAGGCAAGGGAAGCAAGGGAAAAAACGAACTATTGGGACTTCATCAAGATCAAAAGCTTTTGCACAGCAAAGGAAACAGTCAACAAAACCAAAAGACAACTGACAGAATGGGAGAAGATATTTGAAAATGACAAATCAGATAAAGGGCTAGTATCCAAAATCTATAAAGAGCTTAGCAAACTCAACACCCAAAGAACAAATAATCCAATCAAGAAATGGGCAGAGGACATGAACAGACATTTCTGCAAAGAAGACATCCAGATGGCCAACAGACACATGAAAAAGTGCTCAGCATCACTGGGCATCAGGGAAATACAAATCAAAACCACAATGAGATACCACCTCACACGAGTCAGGATGGCTAAAATGACAGATGCTGGCGAGGATGTGGAAAAAGGGGAACCCTCATACACTGTTGGTGGGAATGCAAGCTGGTGCAACCACTCTGGAAAACAGCATGGAGGTTCCTCAAAAAGTTGAAAATAGAGCTACCTTATGACCCAACAATTGCACTACTGGGTATTTACCCTAAAGATACAAACGTAGTGATCCAAAGGGGCACATGTACCCGAATGTTTACAGCAGCAATGTCCACAATAGCCAAGTTATGGAAAGAACCTAGATGTCCATCAACAGATGAATGGATAAAGAAGAAGTGGTATATATATACAATGGAATACTATGCATCCATCAAAAGAAATGAAATCTTACTATTTGCAACGACATGGATGGAACTAGAGGGTATTATGCTTAGCGAAATAAGTCAATCGGAGAAAGACAACTACCATATGATCTCCCTGATATGAGGAAGTAGAGATGCAACAGGGGTGGGGTTAAGGGGGTAGGAAAAAAATTAATGAAACAAGATGGGATCAGGAGGGAGACAAAGCAAAAGAGACTCTTAATGTCATAAAACAAACTGAAGGGGGTGGGAGGGAGGGGGGTTGGTAGAGGGTGGTGGGGTTACATTATATGTTTTAATAAAAACAAAATTCCAAAAACAAAACAAAATAAAAACAAAAAAAAGAAAGAAATATTAAGTTTTATTCTCTTATATCAACTTTCAAATATACTATATATAATATATTGTATTATATGTAATACAATATAATACAAATATAGTATTTGTATGTATACAAATATAATATTGTCCCATATCTCCATAACTCTTTCATCTTATAAAAGTTTTTACTCTCTGACCATCTTTCACCTGTTTTCCCCACATCGCCCCCACTGGCCAACAAGAAATCCATTCTCTGTTTCTATGAGTTTGCTTTTCTTTTAGATTCCTGTTATTATATTTTCTTGATGAATTAACTTCTTTATCATTATACAGTGACTTTCTTTGTCTCTTGTAGCCAGTTTTGACTGAAAGTCCATTTTGTTCATATAAATATAGTCACCCCTGCTCTTTTTTGGTTACCATTTGCATGGAATATCTTCTTCTATCCCTTCACTTTCGTTCTATGTGTGTCCATAAAGCTGAAGTGAGTCTTTTGTAGGCAGTATACAGTTGGGTCTTATTTTCCTGTTTTTGCTTTTTAATCTAAACATTCAGGTACTCTGTGTCATTTGGCTAGAGAATTTAATCTATTTACATTTAAAATAATTGTTTATAAGTATAGACATTACTGTCATTTCATTCATTGTTTTCTGACTGTTTTGTAGTCCCTTTGTTCCTTTCTTCCTCTATTGCTATCTCCTTTATGATTTGTGGTTTTTTTTTTTTTTCGGAGTGGTATGTTCAGGTTCTTTTTTCTTTATCTTTTGTGTATCTATTAGAGGTTTCTTCTTTGAGGTTATAAAATGAGGTTTATATAAAATATCTCATTATTAAAACAGTCTATTTTAAAGTTATAGCAACTCAATTTCTATCACATACAAAAACTTTACACTTTTAGTGCCCTCTGACATATTTTATGCAATTGACATCTTATTTTACACCTTTTTTAATAAGTTATTGTGGTTGTGGTTATTTTTAATACTTTTGTCTTTTCACTTTATATTAGAATTAAAAGTGATTTACATACCACCATTACAACATCTGAGCATTCTGAAATTAACTATATATTCACATTTAACAGTGAGTTTAATACTTTCAAATTTTCATGTTGGACTTAGAATTCTTATTTTTTAACCTGAAGAGTTATCTTTAGCATTTCTTGTAAGACAAATCTTACGGTGACGAACTCCCTCAGCTGACTATGTCATTTTGCTAGGAATTATTTATTTCTCCTTCATTTCAGAAGGAAGGTTTTACTGGATATAGCATCCTTTTTTTTTTTTTTTTAAGGTAAGTTTATATGTTTATGGCATAGTATTCTTGACTGGCCATTTTTTCTATGGGCACTTCAAATATCATTTTACTTCCTCCTATGAGTGTTGGTACAACATATATTTTTCTCTCCCTGTACTTCCAATCTGTCAATATTGTATTATTTAAAGTGACTTTCTTGTTTTTTTTTAAGATTTTATTCATTTATTTGACAGATCACAAGTAGGCAGAGAGGCAGGCAGAGAGAGAGAGGAAGGGAAGCAGGCTCCCCGCTGAGCCAAGAGCCCGATGCAGGGCTCAATCCCAGGACCCTGGGATCATGACCTGAGCCAAAAGCAGAGGTCTTAACCCACTGAGCCACCCAGATGCCCCTTGAAGTGACTTTCTTGTATACAACAGAGAGTGGAGTCACATATTTTAATCTATCTCTGTCTTTTAATTGGTGTATTTAAACCATTTATATATAATAAACTTATTGGCATATTAAGATTTAAGTTAGACATTTTGATTTTGTTTTGTTTTGTTAGTTGTTTCTATTTTTCATCCTTTTCCTGCCTTCCTGTGAATTACAGGAATCTTTTTTTCACTAGTTGCTATAGATATTTTGTTATATAAACATATATATCAGTCTACAAGTACATTCATTTTAACAGTACACTGATCTTTCCTCTCTCCTTTTATTCTGCTATTGATAACACCCATTCATTTTTTAAATTTTAGTTCTTGTGCTTGTTGGCTCTAAAATTTCCATGATTTTTAAAATTTCTTCTATTTCTTTGCTATAGTTTTAATTTTTTTTCCTGACCCTACTTTTACATTTGTTTCAAGTTTGTTTGTAATTGCTCATTGAAGCTTTTTTATGATAGCTGTTTTCAACTTTTTGTCAAATGATATAATTCTAACATGTCTGTCATCTCAATGTTGGCATCTCTTGATTTTTTTTATTCATTAAAATTTATTTCTCCATGTTTCTTGGTATGACAAAAGGATTTTGACTGAAACATGAACACTTTGGTTATTATGTTTGAGACTCTGGATCTTACTTAAACTGGTTTAACTAGCTTTCTCTGCCACTGCTCCATCAAGGAGAGGGTAAGACGCCCCCTTACTACTCCCAACTGGATGAAGAAGTCCTTGTTACTGCTGGCCTCTGTCAACAATGAGATGGGGGTGGCTCTTTATTACTGCTGAGCAAGGATTGAAGTCCCACATACTGTTAAGGTCTTTCCTGATATATGAGTGCCTCTTTACTGATCCCCTTGTGGCCTCCACTGACACAACATAGAGAGGGTACAGCCTGATTACCACTGACTTGGTGGTAGTAAAAGTCCTGAGTATCCACTACACTCCCTCTGTCACCACCTAGGAGGGAAAAGAAGGCCATCTTATTACTGCCTAGTAGGGTGGAAGTCCAAGCTTCCCATATGTTCCCGCTGATACTATAACAGAGATAGATCTTATTACTGCCTGATGAAGATGAAAGTCTATCTACTTAGCCTTCTCTCTGACTCCCTGGAAAGATGGTTGAAGTATTTCATTATCACCTGGCAAATAAAGAAGTCTAGGCTCCCTACTCAGCACTCTTTCTGGCATAGGACAGGGAGAGGACCAAATCTCTTACTCTTGTATTTGACTATTTTAGAGTACTTGTTTAGTTTTCTGTCTTGCTTGGCTGTCACTTTCCTTGCCATTTGGCTCTAGAGAGTATGTTTCTGTTGGGACTTTTTTCATCTGTACCTTGTGGCATTTGGGGTTGCTAGATTATTCAGCACCAAATTTAAGAACAAAAATAAAACCCAAGGAACTCACCATCATATTGTACCTTGGGCTCCAAGGTACCTAGCTAGTCTATCACCTTTCAGACTCTCCTTATGATGGTCTTATATAGATTTCCAGGGCTTTTTGCTCAACTTAGTGGGAGGTAAAGGAAAAAGTATGTCTACTTCCTCCTCCTGGAAGCAGAGGACTTGATTCTATAGGTTTTTAAATAAAAATACTCCTTTTTGGAAATTTATTTCTTAATTTTTACATATTTTTGTTTATAAAGGTAATAGAAATTTAATGTTTAAGTCAACTTTCTCTTAGGTAGTTGGTAACATATAGGAAAGTCATGTTAAAAATTGTATTTTCTTGAAGACTTGCTTCTCTTAGTGTTCTGGTCTAGTATTACATTTAGCCTGAAATAATTCTGTTGTCCATAGTCACCTCACCTAATCATCATATATCCAGGTGAAATCTCTTGTGTTTGAGATCATACTTCTTTAATGGCTTACATATCACTTTGTCATAACACGTGCCATTTTTATTGAATATACACACATACACAGGCATACATACAATCTGGAAAAATATATAGAGAAAAAGGACCTCAAACCAATTATTTTATATATGTGTGTGCATATACACACATATATATGAAGAAAAGTCAAGTGATCTCAATTTCCACCTTAAGAAACAAAAAAGAAACCAAGAAAAAATTAAACCAGAAGAATATATATAATGGCTATATAATAAAGTTTAAAGAGAAGTCCATATAGATTTAATAGTTAGTTATACTAAAATTTAAGGAAATATAATAGCCATTCTTTAAAAAAATCCCAAAACCAAAAATAAAAACAACAAAAAAAATACTTTTGCATTATGGAAGAGAAGGGAATGTATCTTAATTCATTCTATGAGACAAACACTGCCTGATACTCAAACACTTGCATCTTTGGGTTAGGCAACCATTTCTCAGATACAACAACAAAAGCATGATCCCTGTAAGAAAAAAATATAAATTGGACTATATCAAAATTACAAACTTCTACCCTTTTAAAGACAATGTGAAGATAATGAAAAGATAAGCCACAGACTAGGAAAAAATATAAATCATAATCAAAATAAATCATGTCTCTGATAAAGGTCATGTTTTCAGAATATATAAAGAACTGTCAAAACTTAGTAATAAGAAAATACATTCCAATAAAGGGAAAAATACTTGAATGAACACCACCAATGAGACATATAGATGCCAAATAAGCACATGAAAAAACTCTGAGTATCAGTAGTCACTAGGGAAATTCATATTAAAACCACAATGAGGCACCAGTACATACCTATAAGAATAGATAAAATTTAAGAGTGACTATACCATAGGAAGTTTTGGTGAGAAGTGAAAGACTAGAACTTTCATATAACTGCTAACAGAAATTTAAAATGAAACAAACATTTGGAAAAGCAGTTTGCTAATTTCTTTAAATATTAATCATAAACTTCCCATAGGATTCAATCATTCTACTCCTAGCTAATTACCTTAAAGATATGACAGTATATATATACACAAAGATTTATATATGAATATTAATAGCCTCTCCAAAAATGGGAAATAATCCAGGCCCATCAACAGAAGAATGGATAAACAAACTATGTATGTCCGTTCTGTGGGATTCTATTCTGTAACAAAACAGAATGAACTACTGATACATGTTAAAACATGAGTAAAGGGCGCCTGGGTGGCTCAGTGGGTTAAGCCCCTGCCTTCGGCTCAGGTCATGATCTCAGGGTCCTGGGATCGAGTCCCGCATCGGGCTCTCTGCTCTTCAGGGAGCCCACTTCCTCCTCTCTCTCTCTGCCTGCCTGTCTGCCTACTTGTGATCTCTGTCTGTCAAATAAATAAATAAATAAATCTTTATAAAAAAAAAAAAACATGAGTAAATATCAAAATAATTTTCCCAAGTATAATAAGCCACACAAAACAGGTGTACATACTATGATTCCATTTATATAACATGTTTTAATTTAAAAATTTATTTTATTTTGTTTTGTTTTATTTTAAAGATTCAATTTATTTATTTGACACAGAGAGAGATAGAAAGAGAGCACAATCAGGGAGACAGGAAGAAGCAGGCTCCCTGCTGAACAAGGAGCCTGATGTGCTGCTCAATCCCAGAACCCTTGGGTTCATGACCTGAGCTGAAGGCAGCCACACAACCAACTGAGTCACCCAGGAGCTCCTTAAAAAATTTTTAAATCAGTGTTTATCTTATGAAGGGACATGGTTTAGCAGGAAGGTTTATAAACAAGCAGAATAAAGATGCTCATTATCTTGGTTATTTCACAGGTAATACATATGTCAAAATTTATTGATTTGGATGCTTTAAATTGTATAGTTTATTGTATTTAAATTATATTTCAATAAGCTGCTAAAAATAAATAAACAGAAACTAAAATATGACAATAAATTTGGTCATACTGAGAAATTTTGAAAGCTTGGACTGAATTGATAGACCACTAAGTAAGGAAAATATAAAGCGATGACTAACTGCAGGTAAAATATTTGATCAAGAAAGGAAATGAGGGATGCCTAGGTGGCTCAGTCGGTTAAGCAACTGCCTTCGGCTCAGGTCATGATCCCAAGGTCCTGGGATCGAGTCCCGCATTGGGCTCCTTGCTCTGCAGGGAGCCTGCTTCTCTCTCTGTCTCTGCCTGCCACTCTGTCTGCCTGTGCTCGCTCTCTCTCTCTCTAACAAATGAATAAATAAAATCTTTAAAAAAAAAAAAAAGGAAATGAAATTCTGGTATATGTCACATGGCCCTGTTATGAATAATATTTATGTAATCATGATAAGATTTTAACAATAAATATTGATTTAGCAAATTACCAGCTAACTGTGTTGAGAGAATGGGGAAATAGTTTAAGAGGTTAATAGTATAAATGATAAAAAGTGTACTCTTGCACAATAAATATAAACTTCATAAATCAAGAAATAACAGTATAGCTATGCTATGTAAATAGATGGAGATAAATGCCAGAAGAGATAGCCTACATATTTGTAGGTAGTTTTGTCTGGGTTTGGAGAAGACAGGAGTCTACTTTTTATTATAAACCTTAAGATGTTACTTGAATTTTTTTTTTACTTATTACTAGCATTATTTTTATAAAAATAAAACCTAATTATTTAAAACCCTGGGTAAGTTTTATGTCATTATAGAAAATAATTTCACCTGAAATTATTGAAATTAAAATGTTCAATACCTAAAGAGAGAAAACATTCAGGAAAGAGCTACATTGAATAATTCAATCCCTAAATGTTCAGGATAACTGAAATTTTATTACATTGCTTTAATTTTGCTCTTACTAGATTTTAACACTTTAAAGGAGTGCTCTGAAATTTCTAACTCATTATAGAAGGTTTATAGAGTACTTAAGATCTTCAAAGCACTAAGAAATACAAAATAATGTCCTTCTATTCATGTTAGTGCATAAAGTTTCTTTAGTCATAGTTAGAAATAGGATATTTGAAAACTGGTGAGTTGGTATAGCATGATCTACTGAAATATACATCTGAGTTCATCTTATTAGATCTCTTACTGATATCACAGACATATGATTCCTATACTTTTTAGGTTAAGCATGTATTTCATGTTAATAGAAATTTTTCTACATTTTAAGATTTTTTTTTCTAACTGTACCACACATAAGAAATAGGAAAAGGAATGGAAATTATAAAGCTCGGGAAGATAATAAAACCACTACAACTCAATACATAATATAGAATTGAGATATAAATCTGACTTTTAGAAGCAAGTAAATTTTTAAAATATAACAGACTTATTGATCTATTCTCAATACAATAGCACAGCTGAGGGCTTGGATATTTATTATAAAAACACTTTGCAGACAGGACATTTTAACTACAGATTCAGCAAAGGTGTACAATGTAATTGAGTACAAAATTAATAAATTAAGCAAGAAATTAGCTCATATAATGACACAACATATGCTTCTTCTAAGTTAATCCTCTGTGCTAAATTCTTCTTTGTGGATATTTTCTAGTTCTTTTTTCCATGGTCCATGGTGCCTCAGTTTGAACAATGTTAGTCATAATAAGCCTAATAAAATGTTTTTTCCTACTTTTCTCAAATGCCAAAAAAAAAAAAGTTACTTAGTAAATAAAATAATTTAGCAGCATTCCAAGTGTTCCCAAAGTAAATATATGGATTTTAGACTTAAACTTTATTTTTGGAACTTGCATTGAATGGCATCAGGAAAAGAAATGTGACTATGGATAAATAAATATTTAGTCTCAAAATACCAGTTTCCTAGAGCTACCTGTTACTCTGGCTATTCACAACCCAGATATATCCAGAGCAGTATTTGTTTGAGTTCAATTTATTGATTTCTTAGGCTGAGCTCTTTGCTGAGATACTTGCACACAACTCAAATACTTTCATAGAATTGAAGGGCTTAAGGGGCACCTGTGGTTCAGTCAGTTAAGCACTGGACTCCTGATTTTGACTTGGGTCATGATCTTATGGGTCCTGAGATTGAGCTCCTTATGGGCTCTGCATTCAGTAGGGAGTCTGCTTAAATATTCTCTCCCTCTGCCCCTCCTTCAACTTGTGCAAGGAAGAATGCATGCACATAGTCTTTCTTTCAAATAAATAAATCTTCTTAAAAAAAGAATTTAAGGTCTTGAAGGAAACTTGAAGGTCACTGAGTCCACCTACTATCAAAATAATGTCGTATTGCCTCAGAATATTAATACATAATAACAAGTCCTTCTCTTTGTTGCTAAACTCAACATATACTTTTTCAGTATTTGACTTGCTAAAACACTCAGTAGGGCCAGTCACCGTTGCCTGTCCCAATCCTCTTTTCAAAGTATGAAAATGACTTTCAAGGCCCTTGGTTATCTTTCTAATTTCATCTTTCCCTACTCAGTCAACTTTTGGCTCTAGAAAAAAATGAATACATCTTGCTCAAGCATGCCTTCAGAGTGTTCCCTCTTGCTTGAACTCTAGCTTTTGCAGATTGGCTTCCCTGAGTCTAAGATAAAGGTTAGTGTGCATAAAATTTACTAAAGAGTACTCTCAAGATGAATACTTAGGGAAGGGAAAGGGGGAGGAGGGGAGGGAAGGGAAGTTTTTACTTGAGAGAACTTAGAAGGTTAGTAGGATGAAGTACAGGGCCCTGGAGCTGTGGCTTTGAAGCCACAACTACTATCTGTTCCTCTTCTCTACTATCTATTCTCAGCTCCCTTTATTCTCATCTAGCACTTCTGCTAGCCTTGGTGGCTTTCCTGGTAGTAATCTAGACCAAATTCCTGAGGAGCTGAGTCCCTTGTTGCCATGGACTTCTGTTTCCACAACTGCTTTGCTTTTCCATTTATCATCAAAAGTGGACAAGGGAATGTCAAGTAGCTCCCAAATGAGTCACCTTAACTATAAACATACTTCTCTCTGCTCCCTTGTTTAATAGCAGTACTACTCTTTCCTGATGGTCATAGTCAATTAACACTGTTAGGGTAATAACTCTTCTTGCTTATTTTCCTTTGACACAAGGAACAGGGAGTGTGCAGGCACAAACTGGTTGCTTAGGGCTTAATGGGCCCTTGCAATCTTCTTAAAGCTAATGCCTCAGATTGGCCTTACATCAGTCCTATCACTGTCAATTGATCCTCTTTGGTGAGCATTAAAATGTGATTCAAATATCTTCATACAAAGTATGCTTACTCCTACAAATCCATCCACAAGCATTTATTCCAGATCTCCTTGTCTTCAATTTCTCAACTTCTTCCTTCCAGGGCTATCAGCCAAGCCATTTGCCACTGCCCACAAATTTGTATATACTGTAACCATAAGCCACTTCCCCTTTCACTCTGCTTAAATCTCTGCCTATTGTGACAGTTTATCCAAATTGATTTCTTTCAATGTCATTGCTGATTGGGGAGGTTTGGGGCAACCGTAATTTTTTTTTTTTTTTTTTTTTTTTTTTACCAACATACCAGCTAACTTATCATGAACAAAGTTTGGCTCCTTTCTTTCTCAGTCAGCTGGTTACAAGGGACCTCCTATGAGGTTACATATAGGTGTGATCTTCCCTAAGGGACAGGCGTAGGTACAAGACAGGAAGATAATATGAGAGTCTGAGCCACCCACTTGTGCAGCTCACTTGTGCTCTCTAACCTTTTTCATGCCCAAACCCGAACACAGAGCTTCAATTTTACAATGGATTGTTGCTAGGCTTGCAGATCTTATCACTTGATGAGTATGACAGAACCCAGTTTACGAGGGGAAATTGTGGTTCATTATCGCTGAGTCCTCCACCTTTATCAGAACCCCTTATCAATATGGCAATTATTTTGCAAAGAATGTATGATTCCTCACTGCCAATGGCAAGGTCTTACACCAACATTATAAAGGCGTGCATGGTGGGTCTCCCATTAAGGCTTACCATACATCCACATAGCATCTTTTCTCAGCACAAATACCACCAATGTTACATTTTCTTCATCATACAGCCCAAACATCAGGCCTCTTGAAGTGCAAGTTGAAATGCTGCAGAACCATTTCCAGCTCTCGTCCCTAATCAAAGCCAGCAGCTCTTCAGGTCACTCAGTGGGTATGTGGGCATACTGCAAACCTCAGAGTTGGACCCTCTGCCTCTGTAACCCAAAAAGGCCCACTGGGCATTGTGTTTCCTACTTCATGCAAGGAGTTGTGACATGCAATGATTTGTTCTTACTTTGGAGAAGTTGTTATGAAATATCTCAGACTAATGGATACCATATTTAACTAATGTGGTTAGCCACCTAACTTCATAGAATTCATTTCTCACCTTCTAGAGCATATGTATTTTAACAATGCCCCCAATATACTGGTTGCTCCTTGATAATCTGGTTCAATTAGTATGTTCTCAATATAGGCACAGTGTCATGTCTTCTGACAGTCCAGGTTTCTTCAAACTACACTATGACAGTGGGTGAGAGAGTTAGTATAGTCTTGAGGCAGGGCCATAAATGTATTATATTCCACTCTTCCAAGTGTATGTGAACTGTTTCTGATCCTTCTTCTTGACAAGATGTAAAAAGAAGCATTAGTCTGATCAAAGGCCACATATCATGGTCCTGAGGCCATGCTAATCTGCTCTAGTAAAAGTATCATATCTGGTTAATATTGAGTTTATAAGTAGTCCACTGTTGAACTTACAGTCCAGTGTTATTTTCCAGAGTTCATCTGGATTTTCAATGTGCCAGACTAAAAAATAAATGGGGATATGAGGGGGCCTACTTCCCCTGTATCCTTTAGTCTGTGTATCTGTATGTCCTTGGAATAAAATGATTTTTCTTCCCTTTGAGTGGAATGAAAGCCTCTTTATATAAAAAGCAGGCCATATGAATTTCATATTCAGTGTTTACTTGTTAATTAAACACTTCCTGCTTTTCGCATCTTTTTCCAAAATATCAATCGTGCTTAGCAACAGTCAACTTATTAAGCTTTCCTTATAGTTATAATAATTATCCCTCCTTCTATACACACATACACACAGCCATACACACAGACAATTATCAAATAATTGATATATTGCCCCCAGTATGGTAGCTAGACACCAAAGATGCCCCCTCCCCCCAGTGGAATACATCTCCCGGTATTCACTTCCTCTTCCCTTGAATCTGGATTGGCCTCATGGCTTGCTTTTGACCAATACAGTATAGTAGAAGCCATGCGGCATAGATTCCAAACTTCAACTATAAGAAGCTTTCTTCCTTCTTCCAGGATCTTTGGAACACTTGCTCTTAGTCTGCATTCTCTCTGACCCTACAGACTCATGACTACATGTCATGAGAAACCCAAACCACACACAAGGACCACATATAGGCATGCTTATCCACAGCCCAATCTGGGTTTCCAGCCAACAGACAGCACCAATTGCAAGCCAGGTAAGCACCATTTTAGACATCTAGCCCAAATGAGTTTTTAGATGATTGCAGCTCTGGCCAACACCATAGAACAAGAGTATGGTGGCACCTCCACCCAGGTAAGCCTAGGAAATCCACAAAATTCCATTCTAGCACATTTAATTTTGGAGTCATTTATTATATAGCAGTAGATAACAGAAACAACTGGTATACTCTTCCCAATTCACCAGTGATTAAAATTTAACTATTAAAAATCTATTTTGTTCTAGCAGGATTTATATATGAATGGAATATATTCATATTTCACTCAGTGAAGGAGTCATCACTGCCAGCTAACTGATACGTGGTCCACCTCCTTCATCTCATCTTAGCACCTCTGTTCTCACAACATTCCTGGCACCAACCAATAAAGTTTTGGGTTCCCCAGGAAGCAGATTTTTGAGACATCAATTAGAATACAAAGACTTTCTTAAGGATTTCTCTTGGGATCAAAAGCTATGGAAGGGGAGGAAAGTGAAGGGAAGGAAAGAGAAATGAGTTGATTAAGAGCTTGGGTCATGATACAGTCTCATCAAAGGCCACAACTAACTCCATAGGGAGTTCTTCCACAAGGCAGGCTCTTGAGTTGCTGCCCATTGTGGCAGTAGACTAGGCCTTTATGCTCTTAAAGAGGCCAGTCAATGGAGGTGTTTGCCCTTGGGAACAGGATAAGACCTTGGGCAAGTATAGACTTCTAAGAGGGAAGTCCAGAAAGGCCTGACAGCTGAAAGCTATCAGTCAGCAGTAGGAAAATAAGTCCCAAAAGGAACATCTGGGCAGTTTCTCATAGTGTCTTCCAACCCAATGATTCCTCTTCTCTGCCTCTCAACTCTTAACCAATGTAGATATTATCTCAGATGTATGTTCTATCAGCACACATTTCTTCACTTCCTTTACAACACAAGGAGATATTTCCCTACATATTCTCAAAACATTTACTTCTTATTTTACTATGGTACTTAACAAACTCTATTACAGTCACTAATTATCTTCTCTTTCTCTTCTTTCACTAAATTGTAAGCCCTAAGAGAGAAAAAAAAATGTGTGTGTATGTGTGTATAATTTTAATACAAAGTGATAATTACACTGTAGGGATATAGTAATCCTTAAAAATATGAATAAAATAATGAAGCATTTTCTAAGTCCATAATAATATGGCTAAAACACTACCAAACCACAGATGATCTTCTCCTTGCCTCTCTCATTTTATTGCTCTGATCTACTAGGGGTTAGCTGAGAGGGATGCAGATTCGTAGATTCAGAGTGCTTGCTTCAGTGATAATCCCAGAAGTATGCTCACAGATATTCTAGTGTTTGAGCTCCCTGTGGCAAATACTAAATATTTCCTGAGTCAAGCACTTTATAAAAGTGGAATGTAAAGTACAAAATAGAGCTCTCAAAAAAAATTCAGTCTAAAAAACTATGTCTGATCAATAGAGCAAGCAGGATAATGTAAACCTTTGAGGAATAAAAATGATTATACAACTATTATGATGTTTATTTATGTAACGTAGAGATGACATGAACTTTTGTGATTTAATATGTAAGTAAACTTTGTAAGTAAAAAAATATTTTCATAAATAAGTATATAAGTAAATGACAATTTAAAACATGCTCACACAACTACCCATGCCTCCTAAATAAATAGATATCAATATGCAAATAGATATGTAGACAGGTACTGTTTTACATTAAAATATATTAAATTCTTTAGATGGCATTTTTTAAAAGATTTACTTATTTTAGAGAGAGAGAGAGAGAGCACTCAAATTCATGAGGAGGGGGAGGGACAAAAGGAGAGAGAGAAAGAGAATCAATCTCAAGCAGGCTCTGGGCTAAGCACAGAGCCTGATGTGGGGCTTGATCCCACAACCCATAAGATCATGCCCTCAGCCAAAATCAATAGTCAGATGCTTAAGTGACTGAGCCACCTAGGCACCCCTCTTTAGGTGGTATTTTTAAATGAAAAAGCATATATGACATGCCTAGGGGTCTGGGCTCTAATATCAAGGCAATGAGGATCTACTGTAAAATATTAAGCTAGAGAATGGCTTCATCAGTTTTTGGTTTGTTTTTTTTTTTTAAAGATTAGGACTTTTGATGAAGTCCATTTTATCTCCTTTTTTTGTTGTTGTTGTTTTTGTGCTTTTAATTTTGGTGTCATATCTAATAGGATTGACAAAACTAAGATCATGATGATTTCTTCAAAGAGTTCTATAATTTTAACTTTTATATTTAAATGTTTGACCCATTTTGAGTTAATTTTTGTATATGGTATGAAGTTAAGTTTCTTTTTTTTTTTTTTAAGATTTTATTTATTTATTTGACAGACAGAGATCACAAGCAGGCAGAGAGGCAGGCAGAGAGAGAGGAAGAAGCAGGCTCCCTGCTGAGCAGAGAGCCAGATTCGGGGCTGGATCCCAGGACCCTGGGACCATGACCTGAGCCAAAGGCAGAGGTTTTAACCCACTGAGCCACCCAGGTTCCCCTGTATGAAGTAAGTTTCTAATTTCATCCTTTTACATGTGAATATCCAGTAATCCCAACATCATTGTTGAAAAGGTTATTTTCCCTATTTAGTGCTCTTGATACCTTTGCCAATAATCAGTAGACCATGGACACATCTCGATTTCTTTAGATTTTTAATTCTATTTTACTGATGTATATGTGTATCCTAACCCCAGTACCACAATGCATTGACTACTATTTCATTACATTAAGTTTTGAAATCATGAAGTATGAGTCCTCTAATTTGTGCTTCTTCTTCTTGTGCTTGCCACTTTCAGTAATAAGCCAGCTGGGATTCTGATAGAGATTCTGACAGAGGAATCTATAAATCAATTTGGGGAGGGTTACCAACTTAACAATATTAAGAAGTCTAATCCACGAATATGTGATGCTTTTCCTTTTAATTTTCAAACACAGTTTTCAGAGTATACATTTTATATTCCTTTTGCTAAATTTACTACTAAGTATTTTATTTTTCTTGAAGCTGTTGTAAATGGAACTATAAAAAACATTATCTGGGCACCTGGTGGCTCAGTTGGTTAAGTGTCTGCCTTTGACTCAGGTCATGATCTCTGGCCCTGTGTTGGGCTCCTTGTTCAGCAGGGAATCTGCTTCTCCCATCCCATTCATGCTCTCTGTCTCTCAAATAAATAAATAAAATCTTTGGGCGCCTGGGTGGCCCAGTTGGTTAAGCAGCTGCCTTCAGCTCCAGTCACGATTCTGGAGTCCGGGGACTGAGTCCCATATCGGGCTCCCAGCTCCACGGGGAGTCTGCTTCTCCCTCTGACCTTCTAGCCTCTCATGCTCTCTCTCACTGTCTCTCTCTCAAATAAATAAATAAATCTTAAAATAAATAAATAAATAAGTAAATAAAATATTTTTTAAAATATCTGACTAAAAAAAAATTAGAAATTTCAGCTCCATCTAAAGAGCCTGGAAGTCATCACTCCCATCCCACAACAACAAAAAGTGCTGAACAAACTGAAAATGATTTTTCTCAGATCCATCAGATAATTGATGTCACAGGGCAAATCACTACTCCCAAATCTGGAGACAGGAGAATACAGAGAATCACAGCCAAGATCAACAAACTAGGAGCAGAAACCCCTGCAAGTAATAACTGATAGGAGCACTTAAATCGTGACTTTTGATAAACTGCTGAAGGCTGAGTACAGACTAGTACAGACTAGGTTGAGAGTTAGAACTTCCATCTCCTTGAATTTTTAATCCCAAACTAGTCCATACGCAACCTGCAGCAATTCATCACAATTACCATTTAAGTGTACCTATCAGTTTCTGCCTCTAGTGTGTGTGTGTGGGGGGGGGCTGGTTTGGAAGTTGCTAATCAGTGGGTATAAAGTTGCAGTTATGCAAGATGAATAGATTCTGGAGATTTGCTGTATAATATGTGCCTATAGTTAACAGTACAGTTTGCACAATTAAAAATCCATCGAGAGAATAGATCTCATGTTAAGTGTTGTCACCACAATACAAAAAAAAAGTTGGCAAGAGTAACTTTTGAAATATATTTACAGATACATCTTTTGGGTAAATTTCTTATTCATTTCTCTTGTTCTGATTTTCATTAAAACTGTCATTTTGGGTTGCCTTGCTGGTTCAGTTGGTAGAGCATCCGATTTTATATTTTGGCTCTGGTCATGATCTCAGGGTCCTGAGACTGAGGCCCACATCAGGCTCTGCATTCAGTGAGAAGTCTTCTTGAGATTCTCTCTCTCCCTCTGGTCCTCCCTACCCCACACACTTGCACATGTGTTCTCTCTCAAATAAAAAAATATTTTTTAAAAACCTCAAACTACTGTCATTTTATTAGCATTCTTTATGTATTAATTCCTGTTATGCATATTGCAAATATGTTTCATACTTGATCAAATGCTTTTAAAATTAAAAAAAAATTCTGGAGACTCAGTCTTTGCAGAGACCTCCATGCTTTTATGGGTTTTATCTCCAGGAACCCCAAAAGGTTTTCAACGTGAAGATCTGAGCACATCCCCTCCTATTCCAGGCAGGGGTAGTGGGGGCCAATTACCATATTGAAATATATTCAGAGGTTTTCCATAACAAAAGTCTGTCCTCCAGGGAAAACTATTATACTACAGCCTTATCTGACCTGGAAGAAGCACAATTATCCAACTGCAGCTCACTATCCTTCCTATCTAGAGACAGAGGAAAATAAAACAAAACAAAACAAATAAAAACTAAAAAATACTTCTGAAAGTCAGAGCCCAGGGACTGAAGGTCACTAAAACCTGCAAAATAATAAATAATGACAGTAGGTTATAATCAAGAGACGAACAAAACACGGGCTCTACCTAAGTCCTTGGAGAAATAGAAACACAACAGGCAAGGAAACAAATAAGAAAACTAGAGGGAACTAAATTCTCAGTCACATTTGTCTGCAGAAATATTAAACAGAGCTTGCTCCTAGCCCGATTAACATAAAGCTTCACACTAAAGGCTTATTTGCCTTGGTTCTTATTAAGTGATACATCATGTCCAGCTTTCAACAAAAACTTACAAGTTGTGTTAAAAGGCCAAAAAAAAAAAAGGTCTGGAGAGACAAATCATCAAAATCAGTCTCAGATATAACACAGATTTTGGAATAATCAGACAAGGAATTTTTTTTAAAACTATGATAAATACATAAAGGATTCTAATGGAAAGAGTAGACAAGAAAGAATAGAGGACTAATATAAGTAGAAAAGGTGAAACTCAAAGAAAGAATCAAAAGAAAATCCAATAAACTAAAACCACTATAACAGAAAGGAAAAATGTTTATTCAAAATACTGGCTACAGCCAAGGAAAGAATCAGTGATATTGAGATATAACAGTAGCTTTCCAAACTGATATACAAAATGGGAAAAAAAAGAATTTTTTTAAAAAGGAAAGGAATAGCCAAGGACTGTGGGACAATTACAAAAGGTACATCCTATATGTAAGGAGAATAAGACAAGAAGAAGTGAGAAAGGAGCAAAAGAAATACGTGAAGTAATGAAGGCTGAGAATTTTCTAAAATGAATGACATACACCAAACCACAGATCCAGGAAGCTCAGAAAACACCAAGAAGGATAAATAACAAAATCCACACCTAGAGATGTCATATACAAACTGTAGAACACTGAAGGCAAAGAATATAACGTTGAAAGAAGCAAGAGGAGTAGGAAAACACTTAGGAAAACTTTTACCTATGAAGGAACAAAGAAAAAAAAATTACACTGAACGTCTTGCCAGAAACCATGGGAGTGTGAAGAAAACAGGGTAAGATACTCATAATGTTGAAAGAAATCCAGCCCGACATTGGAAATCTATACCCAGTCATATTACCCTTCAAAACTGAAGAAGAAATACTTGCCCAAAGGCTGAGAGAATTCGTCACCAGCAGACTGGCCCTACAAGAAAGTGTTACAATCTTCTGAAAGAAGGAAAATGATAGAGATCTGAAACTTGGATCCACATAAAGAAAGGAAAAGTGTAAGGGAAGGAATAAATGAAGGCAAAGCACAATCTATAAGTTTGTTCTTATGATTAATATACAGCTGTTCAAAGCAAAATCAGCAGCAATATATTAGGAGGTTAGAGCACTCAGATAAGTGAAATAATTGTTATAAGGATCAGGAGAGGGGAATGGGAACACTCCATTACAAGGTAACTGCACTATGTGTTGCACATCATATAACGTCAAATAACAGTGTTATTTGCAAGTGGACTTAGTTATAAATGTATAAGGAAAACTCTAGTATGGCCACCAAAAAAAAAAAAAAATTGAAGTGAAGTAGAGTTAACACGCTAAGAGAAAAGATAAGATAGGATCATACAAAATGTTCAACTGAAATCAGAGAAGGCAGAAAAAGAAGGAACAAAAAAGAAAAGAACAAGTGCAATGAACAGAAAAGAGTATCGAACATGGTTGATATTAATGCAACTATTTCAATAATCACTCTGCATCTTAGTGGTCTGAATACACCAATTAAAAGATAAGAGACAGAGTGAATTTTTAAAAAAAAACCTCAAGTACATGTTTTTTAGAAACCCATTTTAAATATGAAGACAGAGATTTACAGTAAAGGAGATAGAGAAAAATATTCCATACAAACACTAATTAAAAGAAAGCTAGGGTAGCTATATCAATCTCAGACAAAGCAGACTTCAGAGAGAGGAACATCATAGGGATAGAAAGGGGCATTACATAATGATAAAGGGTCAATCCTTTAACACCTAACAGTTGGTAATGTATATGCTTTTAACAACACAGTGTCAAAATACACATGCCAAAAACTAATAGTAACTCAAAGAGAAATAGATGAATCGACCATGATAATTGGAGACTTTAACACCCTTGTATCAATAACTGAAAATGAGTAAGGCCAGAGTTGGTCTGAACAGCATCATCAATCAAATCAGTCTATCCAATATTTATAGAACATTTCACCCAACAACAGTAGAACACACATTCTTCTCAAGTTCACATGGAACATTCACTGAGAGAGATCACATTCTTGGCTATGAAATACACCTTAACAAATTTAAAAGAATAGGAATCATATGAAGCATTGTCTCAGCCCACAATGGAATTAGACTAGAAATCAGTAATAGAGAGAAACAGGAAAATCTCCAAATAGTTGAATATTACACAATAATTTTTGAACAACATATGTGTCACAGAGAAATCTTAAGACAAATTTTAAAATATTTGAATTAAACAAAAGCTGGAAGCAATCAAGACATCCTTCAGTAGGTGAATGGATAAACAAACTGTTAAACATCCAAACAAGGAAATATTATTCAGTGGTGAAAAGAAATGAGCTATCAAGCCACTAATAGACATGAATGCATATTGCTAAATGAAGGAAGACAGTCTGAAAAGACAACATACTATCTGAGTCTAAACATATCATATTCTAGAAAAGGCAAAAAATAGAAAAAATAAAGAGATGGGTAGTGGCCAGGGGCTCAGTGTGGGAGTAGGGGATAAAGAGGTACCATACTGGGAACTTTAGGCAGCAAAACCGTTCCCTATGGTAATATAATGGTGAACACATCACATGCATTTGTGAAAACCCACAGAATTCTGTAACAGGAAGAGTGAACCTTAATGTAACTATTGACTTCAGTTAATAAAAATGCTCTAATATTGGTTCATTATTTGAAATAATTGTCCCACACTAATTAATGCCAGATGTTCACAATTGTGGACATTTTGTGGGGGAGGTGCAGATGGGGGGAATATGTGAGAATTATACCCTTGCTCATTTGTCTGTAAATTTAAAACTGTTCTAAAACACAGTCACTTAATTAAAAAACAAGGTTTGCATGTGTTGAGTGTAAAAAAGAAT